>SNQJ01S0050734.1:26210-51800 GCA_010110895.2 Picea sitchensis | reverse complement strand
TGATCTGAAGTATAACCCCTCCAAAATGAATAGATGTGAATCTAAAAAATGCCCTCCTTCTCTCCAATTCGATCCAATGCTCTAGGGAATCATCTGGGCCATAAAACTCTCTCAAAAGGTAGTAGAAATCATGGCCAAGGCCCTACAAGTAAAACCCAAGTGCTCAAATCTCCAAGAGCCCTCTCAAACTCCTACAACGAACCTTCCTTCAATGGATGGTGCGCCCCCCTTGCTGGAAACCCCCAATGGTGTGCCCTCTCTCTTCCTGTACCTATAACTGGTGTAGAACTCTCCAGCAACTGAGTAGATCTGAACTAGAATGGTGTGGGGGAGTATTGCATCCCCAAGACCAAGCTTGGGACAAGCTAGGTGGAATCTTTCACCACCGAATCATCCTCTAGGGTTTGTTAAGTCAAAACCCTCAAAACCCCCAAGGTGTGGGCTCACTAGCTAGAAGCCAGATATCAAAAGATAATCATACATGAATGAGAGAATAAAGGCCCTTGCCTCTCCTTTATACTTCCTTCTCACCTTGTCCCTCCAAAGTGACTTTCATTTTATTAATTATTAATTAATTAATTAAATCACTTTAATTAATTAATTAACCTTTTTACCTTTGAAAAGCACCTTATCTCTCCTTGTGGCTTCCCTGGCCACTGAAAGTCACTTCTCATCATCCTATCTTGTAGTGTTGTTCCTCCCGATTCCAATGAGCTATTACACTGAGAGGTTCCTCCAAGTATTGTGCCCAAAATGACCTCTTCAGTGAATTTAATCAACCTATAGCTCAAAATACTCAAAATCATGGAAATCGTCGAAATGCAATGGAACCAAAGCCAATCTGTGCGGAGTGGATCATAATGATGAAATAAGATGAGCGATGCAAGCCGGTCCCCAAAATATACCTCAATAGTCACTGTACTCGCTATAACATCCATTTGGTTGCTCTGGTCATTATAACACCCTGAAATGCAATGATGTCCCAAAGTGGGGACATTACAAAGTGTCACTTTTACATTACCATTAGGGAGCGTCCAAGGAGCGCCCAGGGAGCGTCCAAGGAGCGCCTAGGGAGCGTTCAAGGAGCGTTCTCCCAGGCTCCATGAGCGTCACAAAACTGGTCAGAGCGCACTCCCATTTTTGGGAGCATTCTCCCAGGCTCCATGAGCATCACAAAACTGGTCAGAGCGCACTCCCTGTACGCTCCCGCTCGGAGCGCGGTTCCGAGCCTAAGAGCCGGGGGGGGATGCTCCTTGCAACACTGCTATAAGCTTGCTTGAGCCTCTAAGGCGTCCTCTTTAGCCAAGTAATTCTTATTTCTGTTATAACTTAAAGCTACAGCCATTAGTGCTGCAGCAAATCACTCTTTAATCATCTTTGGTCACTCTTTCTAATGCTGAAAGTTGCAAGTAAATAGTGCTAACTATTCTTCTTGTCAAGGGCTATTATTTAAGTGCTTTTCTTCTGAATTTCAGTGGCTAAAACTTGCTGCTGTAGCAAAATTTTGCTACAGCCACAAGGATAACCCTAAATATTGCTGATAACATCATTTTGCAGGCCTCTTTCACCATCAAAACTTGTGTCTAAGTATTGGGATATTACCAACATGTTTAGTGCTTGATTTCCCAATAATTATTTGGTGTTTTGCATGGTTAATTTTGCAGCTATTGACATCTTACATTGCTGATTTCAGTGGCTAAAACTTGCTGCTGTAGCAAAAGTTTGCTACAGCCACAAGGATGCCCCTAAATATTGCTGATAACATCATTTTGCAGGCCTCTTTCACCATCAAAACTTGTGTCTAAGTATTGGGATATTACCAACATGTTTAGTGCTTGATTTCCCAATAATTATTTGGTGTTTTGCATGGTTAATTTTGCAGCTATTGACATCTTACATTGCTGATATATATATTTCTGTTCTGCTGCAATTTTAGGACAGCAAGGTTTCTTGCTTGTTCCCCTTTGATTCAAGGCTTGTATATCTATCTTGTGTCTTGTCCCGGGCAGGTTTAACATTGTCTTTCTGGTACACCATACTTTGGCAACCATCCTTCATCAACAAGACTCTTCCTGGTACACCATACTTTGGCAACCATCCTTCATCAACAAGACTCTTCTCCAAGCCTTTATCCTTCTCCAAATATGACCTATAGGGGTGTTCACCATCATCTTCTCACTTTCCATCTCAATCCCCCTAGGGTCACTGGGATTCCCCCCTTGTGGTGATTTATCATCACTAAAGCAAGGGGAGTGTCTACCTAAGGTGATAGTGGGTAGATACTCCCGTAGTTGTCACACTTTTGTGGTTTGGGTCGGGCTTTTCCCAACCTACAATTTGTGTGATAACAGGAAGGTCCATATGGATGATGGACACGAGGATAGTGATGCCACCATAGTAACAACACGAGCAATAGAAGAGAAGGAAACCCTAGGAGTTGCAAATAAAGTAGTCAAAGTTGTAGAAGAGAAAGAAGAGGGTCCAGTGGGAGCCCTTGTTTTATTTGACAACTATTTGTTTATGAGTGTGTAGGGATAAATAACAGCATTGAGGCTGGAAGAGATGAGGAGGGGCACCACGATTGAGTGCCAAGGTTGCTAAACACCATGAGAAAAGAAAAAAAGAAACATGATGCAAGCAAGTTCAGTTCAAAATTAGCAGAAGTAGAAAAATACTCATGTTGATGCAGAGGTAGTTGGAGAGGATGATGAGCATGTCATTAAATGCATGCTTGAGGAAGAGGATGAGAAAGAAGAACTTGCGACTAGCATGCAAGCAGATTTGGTTGTGCACATGACTAATTGCACATTGAAGGAGGAAGATGTGATAGAAGAAAACCTTGCAGCTATGTGTATGCAAGGAAGTTTGGGAAAGGAGCACACTGAAGGGGTTCTTGTGCCTTGGAACATTGAGGAAGAAGGATGCTGCCAACAGATGGTGAAGTGGAAGAGGGTCATTGGTGGGAATTATGCCAAAGAGGGAGACGAAGAGAGTCAAGGACCTTATTGTGTCTAGGCAACATTAAGAGGAAATGGTTCTCGTGTTAGTCGCCCACGAAGAAGAGGTCATTGCGCTTTCTAGTGTGAGTAGAAAGATAAAAGGTACAAGGGATTGTGCAAAGTTGGATATGGAGCCATTTTGTGCCATGAGAAATTTATTTGCAATAGAGAAGGGCTTGAGGAGCCATGGAAAAGCCTATAGAAGCAAAGCACAGAACCAAGAATGGTTTGAGTCGTGGAGTCAAAGGAAGAAGCGAAAAAGGAAAAAATTTGCCTATGTGCATGTGCCTTGAGGGAGCAGTGGCAGAGTTTTAGTAGTAGAGTGTGGCCTCAGCATGTGTTCATGCTTTTCTCTTACCCAAGTAGTTTGATACAGGTGCATCCTCCTCCATTGATTCACCCTCGGATTTGATGGCCTAGATTGCTGCGGAAGTTGGGTCTTTGAGGGTGACATCCCCCCCTTACCCACTTGTAGACTGTTGGACCGTTGGATCCTTCCTCCATCCAACGGTTCTTGTTCGATCTTGGGTTTATGTAGTGTAAAGGGGGCCCCAAGCACCATTCCTCCACGTGACATGCGTGTGGCAGGTTCAAGGCAGTAAAACTCATTTCCTCTTGGCATTTAATTAGCATTCAAGAGGTTGGTTGAAGGACCCACTTGCTGTGCCTTTATTGGAAGAGGTCATTGTGATTTTTGGTGGCCTTTGAGAATTATGAAAGGGAGGGGGCACAAAGGCATAGGGGGAGTCCACTTGTTAAGGGGATGGTTCTCTCATTGAAAAGTACAGCTCACATAGAAGAGCAGGAAGGAGAGGAAGAGGAGACAGAGGATAAGAAGACGAGATGGAGGAGAAGAGAAGGCTGCTACGAAGTAGAAAAACAGAGGAAGAGAGAAGAGAGGAAAAAGAGCCTGAAGCTTTGAAGAAGAAGGTGATGGTTCCAGCATTCTTGGCTGGGGAGAACCACTATAGAGGAGAGCTTGTTGGGTAGAACTGTGTGAGGTTGTTCCGATGGAGAAAAAGGAAAGCAGAAAAACGAAACAGAAGAGAACAGAGAAAGGAGGAACACAATTCCAGCTTAGCTTGCTGGGTAGAATTGTGGAGAAAGTGCAGAAAACCAGGTAACCCGTAATTCCTGGCTTTAAAAGGAGCCATTGACAGCTATTTTGCATAGTGAATGTGAGCCCAACTGAGACTTAGACTGGTGGGTATCTTGTAAGAAAGGTCTTGGTCCTGTTGTTTAATTGTTGTTTTTGTTTACTTTCTGTAGTAGCAAGATCCCTTGGAGGATGTGTGCGCTGTAAGTACCATTTCCAGGGTATTAATAATAAAAAGGAAACCTGTTATGTTTTATTTCTTTGTGTGTGCATGCATGAATTTGTTTATGAGCTTCCAGTGAGCTCTGCGTGTGTTGTAGTCAGGGGTTATCTTTGTCCAAATCACCCCTGCACCAAGTTGGCCCTCAACGACCAATGACGACCACCCCTTGAATCCTGCAGCAGCGACAGCTCCATGTGGTTGAGATTTTCTGATTGATTATGATACTTTATGCTTCTCCTGGCAGACATTGATGTTTTAATGCTGATCTTTTTGTGGCCCAAGGTCAATGATTAGTTAGTCGTGGTTTGATCTTGATGGGGATTTTGTTTTTAATGCCCCACCTTGATATTTTGTTTTAATACTTCAAGGGGATCTTGTTTTAATTCCCCTTTATAAATTATGTCCCATTGAGGGTGATCTATCCTTTCACTATTTATTCTTTTTTGTGATATGCTCCATAGATATATTGTTATGTTAATAAAAAATTAGAAGCATATTGAAAAAAACATTATAATTTCGCCCTGATTTAATAATTTAGCATAAACTTTTGGTCAACAAGAAGCAGGAGCGGATATTCTAGCCTTTCAATGTTTTCACGATTTCATGAGAACCATGGATTTAATTATAACACATGATTTAATTCAGCGGGCCACATAATTTGCAAGTCAAAACATTTATCCATCCTCCACTGTTACGATGCAGAGCCACTGAGGCGACTTTAACACATACATCCTGTGTTTGTGTCTGGTTAAGCTGAGTTTCTAGCTCAAAAATTTATATACTGATTCTAAATCACTCTTATTAAATCTCTCTACTGAATAACTTGCAATTTCCATTTGTCTCATAATGTTCAAGCAGTTTCACAAATTTTTTTGTTGTTGGAAAGCTACTCATTTGTTATCCAACTCACAATATCTGCTGCATACCGTTTTTCTTCAGGGCCTTTATCTCTAACAGATCTAGCTCCTTTACCATGCCATGGTTCACAAGTTCGTGTAGCCTACCAGGTAAGGTAGTCTTCTGATATGCATTTTCTAGTCCTGCTTCATTACAAAATGCCTTTTTTCTTATTGTCATTTGTCTTTGGAGCCATTTCTTTCAGGGTGTTCCAGGAGCATATAGTGAGGTTGCAGCTTTGAAAGCCTATCCACAGTGTGAGACAGTTCCTTGTGAACAGTTTGAAGCTGCATTCCAGGTATAGGCTGTGACTGCATTGATGTACAATGTATACGGATCGGAGGAACCCAAATTCTATTCATGTTACTAAATCAGTTTGCTACCCAAATGCAGGCAGTTGAACTGTGGATAGTTGACAGAGCAGTTCTTCCCATAGAGAATTCTCTTGTTGGCAGCATTCACCGCAACTATGATTTGCTACTTTGTCACAATTTGCATATAGTGGGTGAAGTGCAGCTGCCTGTCCAACATTGCCTTCTTGGACTGTCCGGTGTGAAGAAGCAAGATATTAGACGTGTTGTGAGTCATCCCCAGGTGAGATTTGTGTCTTTAGTAAAATAAAAGCATTTGCAAACTTTCTCATCAAATTCATATCTGAAAGTGTATACTGGCAGGCTCTTGCTCAATGCGAGAAGGCATTGAGTGAGTTGGGTGTTGCACTAGAAAATGTGGATGACACAGCAAGTGCTGCTAAGGTTGGTTTCCAATCTGATTTGTTTTGAATGTTTGAGATCATTTTCCTCTGCCTTATCAATCTCTTGATCTGGCGTCATTGGTTGAATTGCAGTTTATAGCCACCCATAATCACAGAGATACAGGAGCTGTTGCAAGTGCTCGAGCTGCAGAGATTTATGGCCTTGATATTCTTTTAAATGGGATTCAGGCACGAGTTTTCTCAATTTTCTAATTTTTATTCAAAAAAGGCCCTTTTTAATGCATAATAAACTGTTTCGTAGAAAGTCTTCTTGGTGAACATAACAAGGTACGATACCTTTTGTGGCCATAACTGAAATATTGATATGGATGCTTGACTTTGATCTAATAGCATATTTTCAGTGCAGGATGATTTTTACAATGTTACTCGCTTCTTAATGTTAGCCAGGGATCCAATAATTCCACGAACTGACAGACCTTTCAAGGTATTTTATTCTAGTGAGTTAAAGTTCTTTGTTAAGCAGAGGATTCATTTCTTGCAATTATTACAAATGCAAAATTAATGGTTGTTTGCTTTGCTTGGCAGACAAGCATTGTATTCACTGTTGAGGACAGACCTGGGGCGATTTTCAAGGCACTTGCTGTATTTGCTCTGAGAAATATCAATTTAACCAAGGTAATGTACACTTAATGGATGACATTACCTGATTTTCTTATGGACTGAATATGCTCCTCTAAGAGTGCTATTTCTAATCATACTACAGCTTGTCTTGTTTGTTCAGCTTTGACATTCTAGAGCTGGATGTTGATTAGACTATGGCTTTATTAAATTCTCTTAATCCATAGCAGATTGAAGGTAGACCCCAGAGAAAGCGGCCATTGAGGGTGCTTGATGATAGCAGCTGTGGGACTGCAAAGTGAGTATTGGTGTCTGATTGATTTAACTTTTAAGCATTTAAAATCATTAACTTTAATTGTTCCCACCTATGTGTTGAAGGCATAAGGATTAGTTGGTAACTTGGGTTAGTTCCAGTGCAATGGTTTCCAAAAAATGGGTTCATCTCCCTCTTGTGCTGCCAAATGTTCAATTATTCATAGTTCATTATGGGAACAATTTGATGTCATATAAAGTTGTTCAGTTTTGGAATGGCGATTCTTGGGATTGCATTAATTCTTATAGATTGTATCTTATAGCAGATACTTTGACTATCTCTTCTACATTGACTTTGAAGCCTCTATGGCTGATCTACGAGCACAACATGCATTGGGTCACCTGCAGGTAAAGTGTTGTTAATCCATCTTTTGAGGGAGTTGTTCCAGGGTGAGATAGCTGATAAATGATAAATCTTATTGTAATTTTCTCTCTTATTAACCTGTGTCAACTCGTTGTGGGATATAAGATTGAACACACTGATGATAATTCAAGTATATTATTATGTGGGTCAGTTGTACTATAGTTCTTTATTGGATTTGAAAATGCTCATTAAGGCTCATGAAGGTTGATATTTTATCTCTTCCAATGTCTAAAACATTCGACTGAGAGTGATCTCAAAGTTTGTTCTCTTCATCCAAATTTGCTTTGTGATCTCTACCTTGGATAGTTAAATGGTCTATTTCTATTTCCTAAAACTTGAGAGCATTCCATTTTTTAACTCAATGGTCTGCATCAATCAAGAGAAGAGAAGAGGACAGTCCAGTTTTTCAAGATAAGAAAGTTATAATCTTAGACCCTGATGCAGAACAGCTAAACCACACTGAAGGGAAGATGGCCAATATAACAACTCACAAAGATAATCAATTCTTGAAATTTGCTCTGGAATAATAGGACATTGTCAGAGTACCGCTCTTTGTGACATTGGCATGGCATCAGTAGTATTCTTGCAGCTACTGTTTGAGTTGGATTTTTCCTTTCCTGAAATATTTCTCCAGAGTGTTCATTTTTCCTGTGTTCTCTTCCAAAGGATAAAGAATATTTAGGGAAAGGTAGGCATTAGAAGTAAAATCAATGCCATGAAACATGCTTCTCTTTTTAAGAAGTAGATTGTCTTAAAGTTACATATGAAGGTGCCAAGGTGATATTCCTAGATGTCAAATCAGAGCAATTCATTAATTGAATGCTGTTTGACCCTAAACTAGTGCACAAAACCCATTTTAGGTGAGCTTTGGAAATGGCATAGATTTGATAGTTGATATTTGCTTAACTTGTAAACCAAATCCAACACTCTGGATGTTCATTGGATATTCATTTCTATTTCTTGGAGAATTGTCTTCCATCTTTGCTTTTCACCAAATTCCTGCTGTGCAGAGAAATGGAAATCATCATGGCTAATTTATTGCTTCCAATGTTGTTTTGAGATTTTATGGGTCGTCAAATTGCTGTGTTCTTTTATATCAAAGGTTTAAAACTTTCCTTGGGAACTTATTGTTGAAATGAGAGAGAGATGCCAAAATTCTATCCAGAAATTTAGGTTTACTAAAACAGCATGTAATCTTGAGTGGTAAATGGAAATTAAGATTTTGCTTTGCCTTCACAGGAGTTTGCAACATTCCTCCGAGTACTGGGCAGCTACCCAATTGACATGACCCCCATGAATCGTCCTGCAGCTTCATAGGCTTACAGATCATTTGTTCAAACTTCAAAGGTTTCTACCCTTGTGAAGCACATTGTTTTCCACTGCCCTACTTGGTGGCCGAGGGGAACAGACATTTTGGTCTCTAGTTATTTATTCTTGGAGTCCTTTCAAGGAGATTTCATTCCAGAGGTTCCTGCAGTGCTCAGTTGGCATGCACGGGTTGAAAGTTAGCAACTTATGCATATTAATACTGCTTACAGTTCACCAGGTATTGATGTGGGCCTGAAGTGACGATTGTCACCACCTGGTACTGTAAAATATAAGATAGATGTCTGTACAGATTTGGATATTTGATTTTATGTAAATATGCTTGCAGGACATATGGACAGAGACAAACCGAAGCAGGAATAAATGATGCCTTTCTAAATCCGAATATAATATTTTGTGCTATGGTATATTGAATAACTAACATTTGATTTGGATTCTCTTTTGAAGCTCGGAGGCAGAAATGTTGTACTGAGTGTGAAGCGTTGAGAGGGAAGGGAAAGCAGTGTTAGTATTGAAAGAAGTTCTTGATTCTGTAAACTTAAATTCTGGAGTAGATTTCTTGTAAGCGTAGTATAACATTGGCACTGTTTCTATCTGGGCATTTGTGGAAAACTTCAAATACCTTGTTCTTTTTCCCTTCTAAATTTGATACTAGTCTTACGAAACGCTGATTTGAGCCCAAATATTATAATTTTGTCATGATCCCAGAGATCAGAATTTGATGCAAAATACACTGAATGCTTTAAAAAATGTTGCCGGGTAGAACAGTAAGTTTTATGGGGAATGGAGTAAAGAAAGAACCAAAAGTATATAAAAGAATGTACTTGTAATAGCTTAGCTGTAGAAATCCGGGTTTAAGCCAGATCATAAATGAGCCTCGACATGCACAGATAATAGAACAGCAATAAATGTTGAATCTATATATTGCTCTATGTTGAAATACAAGAGGAAAGCCCTCTATTTATAGCAAACGGGAAGAGGTACAGCTCATAATTGAATGGTATGCCAACCAAGCAAACAAAATATACCATCTTGGTAGATAAGGTATACTAGCATGATACATAATTATTAGCCTATGTAAGCTTAATAGTTGTCTATGTACACTAACACCTCCCCTTAGGGGAAACATAGGGAGTAAACAAAAGGAAGACAAAAATTTTGTCTTGACAACAAGGTGTGCTAAGGTACCCAAGTACAAAATGTTCAAAGGATTAACATTGGTTAGGAACAAGAATGAGGCTCCTAACAATAGTGTTATAAAGGCCTTGGAGTTGAAAGTGAAGAAGATCTCATAAAGATGCATTGAAGGGCAAGGGCATGAGGTTTGCGGACTCTGAAAGCTCTAATCATGAAGCATGAACAAAACTCAAAAGAGGAGGGCCAAGTAACTTCAAAGAACTTGGTCGAGTTTGGAAGCGGAAGAGTATTGGTTGCAGAGGCACAATAATGGAAAACATTGACAATTACCACATGAATACTCCAAAAAAATAGGTGATGGTTTGGAACCAGAACAAAAGCTTCAAACAAAAGAAAACACCATCAACCATCAAAAGAGCAATGAGGTCGACGGATGTTGAAAGCTCCAAATAAGAAGTATGACTGAAACTCTTAAGAGGGTCTAGTAACACCAAGCTAGAAATGCCATCAAGATCCATATAAGAAAACTAAGTAGCAAATTTCAAACTTGAGTAGAGAGAATAGAATGCACTCGAAGTCCCCCGTAAGTGCAACTTAGGTTGTTATATTCTTTGCAGTGAAATTCTAGTCGAGGTGGATTGATTAGGAGTGAAAGTCGAAGGTCGAGGTGCATTGACTGGGCAAAGTCGAAGTCGAAGTAATCGACAACGAGTTGAAGAGGTCAATCGACAAGAGGTTGATAGGCGGTCGTGTGGCAACCGAATGAAGGTCGACTGGTAATCCCACTGGTAGTCAACTGTAATAGAATCCCGGGTTTGTGCGATTTGTAGCCAATGATCTGCGTGGATTTGTAAATAGTTTTGGGCGCCTTTCTTTAGGTTTTGCCTACTGTAAAGCCTATAAATAAGGCGTGTTGTAATCGTATTAAGTTGATCAATCTTGGATCATCATGCTAATCTTTTAGTAGTAGGTTGTTGGTCATGTAGATGTAAGACAAATTGGCCACAAGGTTGTTCTTGTGTAAAGCAGGAGGGTATGATGTCGATTGTGTCTTAGGTGTAGACCAAGGTTAGGCATGTAACCTTTTATTTTGAATGAATAAGACAACAAGAGAGCAAGACGCTCAAGGATGTTGGTTTTCCTGTTTGGGTTTCCATGGTGAAATCTTTGTGTACTATGTGTTTGCTTTGTCATTTGTTTTCTAGCTTAAATCTATTTTCCTCTCTTCTATTAGGTTTAGCGTGGAAGTATAATTTCCTAACATGTGGTATTAGAGCTTGGTTTATCAACCTTGGATCTGAGCTAAACCCTAGGTCTGGTAAGAGTCGTAAGTCAGAGATCTTTAAAGTTGTGTTTAAAGAATGACAAGTACCTCGAGAATTGAGATCGAAAAATTCAATGGCTAGAATTTTGATCTTTGGAAGCTTAAAATTGAAGATCTCCATGTAGATCGAGAACAATGGGAAATAGTTTGTCCAGTTACCATTTTTACAGGTATGTCGAGGGAAGAATGGACGAAACTCAAGAGAAGGGAAAGGAGTACGATTCAACCGTGTCTTGCAGATTCGGTGCTGTTGAATGTCTCAGGTGAAGACTCGGCCAAGAAACATAACAATTTGGGAAGCTTGTACCAGTCGAAATCCCTGGTAAATAAGTTGTTCCTTAGAAAGAAACTGTATCTTTTGAGGATGAGTGAGGGAAGTTCGGTCACTGAGCATTTAAATGCGTTTAATACCATAATAAGCCAGTTATCTTCCGTGGATATTAAAATCATTGAGGAGGATAAATGTATTATCTTATTATGTTTTTTTCCAGACTCCTGGGATAACTTAGTCATGGCTATAAGGAGTAATTCAATCACATTAGTGCTAGAAAACGTGGTTGCATCTCTACTGTTAGAATAAATGAGAAGGAAGAACATGGAAGGATCAACCAAAGAATCTTTAATGGTGAGAGGTCGATTGGTTGATAGAGATAAAGTTAAATTCTTCGGTAGAAAGTCTAAGTCAAAGGGTAGATCTAAATCCCCTGTTCAATCGACGAGAAGATGTTGGAAATGCGGTCAGGCTGAGAATTATAAAATGGACTGCAAGTTGAAGGCAATGGAAGTCAGTACAAGATTTGATGAGAAGTAGTTGACTGAGAGAAAGACTACTCTAGACAAAGGAGGTGATGTGTATTTGGCGTCGACCAATACATAGTGGAATCAAGATTTTTGGTTGATTGACTCAGGAGCATCCTATCACATGACACCAAATAAGGAATGGTTATGTGGATATGGATGATATGAAGGAGGAGATGTGTTCTTGAGGGACGACTCGACAACCAAAATTGTTGGACGGGGAAGAGTTTGACTAATACTGCAAGATGGGAGGAGTAGAACCCTTCTAGGTGTGCTACATATTTCGGGTTTGTCAAGAAATTTGATATCTATCAGCAAGACGAGTGATGCAAGAGTGCACCCTCTTTTTCAAAAGGATACGCGCAAAATGGTCAGAGTTGTGATGGTCTTAATGAAAGGAGTTCAGATTGTAAACCTATACAAGTTATTAGGTAATGTTGACTCGACTGGATGCAACAACATTGTTGTTCCTGAGGTCGACTCGATTCGACTCAACTCAGGTTGAGTCGATTCAAACCGACTCGACAAGTCTTCATCGAGTTGACCTGACCATGCTATGGCACGAGAGGATGGGACACAATGGAGAAAAATGACTTTGATTTATGCGAAATAAAGGTACGACTGAATATTTTCGTGAATGTAATTAGAAGTCGATTTTTGTGAACATTGTATATATGGAAAACAAAGTTGGGTGAGGTTCCCATCTGGAGCGACAATGGTAAAGGGGATTCTAGAATTGGTTCATAGTGATGTGTTTGGACCTATTTCAATGCCTTCACTTGGTGGATCCATGTATTATGTCTCCTTCATAAATGATTTTTCTAGGAAGACATGGATATATTTCATGAGGAAGAAATCATAGGTTTTCGAGAAATTCAAAGAGTTTAAGTATGTTGTGGAAAACCAGAAAGATAAGAAGATCAAGGTGTTGAGAATCAACAATGGTGGTAAATTCTGTGGAAATGATTTTGAGTAGTTCTGCAAGTAGTGTGGCATAGCACACCAAAACACCACACCATATACCCCACAACAAAATGGAGTTGCCGAAAGAATGAACAAAACATTGATGGACAAGGCAAGGAGCATGCTCAGTGGTGCTGGGATCGCACAATAATTTTGGGCAGAGGTAGTCGACACTGCAAAATATTTGGTGAATATGTCTTCGTCGTCGACACTAGTCGATATGACTCCACATGAGGTATGGTTTGGTAAGAAGCCTTCACTTTCAAATCTCAAAGTATTTGGTTGTGATGCATTTGTGCATGTTCCCAAGGAAAAGATGAACAAGTTGGACAATAAGATAGTTAAGTGTATTTTCATTGGATACAAAGAAGGAATGAAAGGATATAACTCTGGGATCCTGCATCAAGGAGAAAAATGTACAGTCAAGATGTGGTCTTCAGAGAAGTCGGAAGAAACTCTGAGCCTGAAGTGGTTCAAACAGATAATAATCCAGAGAAGGTGAGGTTTGAACTAAGGAACGAAGAAGAAGATGATTCAGATGGGTCGACTGAATCAGATGAAGAGGTGGAACAATCGACCCCGGTTGTAAGAATGTATGAACGAGTAAGAAAACCAGTCAAAAGGTATAGTCTACCTGATTTTCGTTCTGCATTTGTGTTAACTGCCATTGATGACGATCCCAAGTCGGTTAGGGAGGCAGTGGACTCGAGAGAGGGTAGACTCTGGAAGGATGCCATGGTTGAAGAGATGGAATCCTTGCATAAGAATGAGACGTTGGATTTAGTCAAATTACCTAGTGTAATAAAGTCTGTCGGTAGGAAGTGGGTATTTAAGAAGAAGATGAACGTAGCAGGTCAAGTCGAGAAATTCGAAGCTCGACTGATAGCGAAATGATATTCCCAAGTCGAAGGAGTCTACTTCGGTGAAATCTTTTCCCATGTTGCAAAATTAACCTTTATTAGAGTACTAATGTCTTTGGCTACAACATTTGATATAGAAATATAATAGATGGATGTGAATACAACGTTCCTACATGGGGACCTAGAAGGAGAAATCTACATGAAACAACCTAGAGGATTTGTAGTAAAGGGAAAGAGAGATTTGGTCTGCAAATTGAAAAGTCTCTTTATGGTCTAAAACAATCACCAATGATGTGGTATCAAAATTTCGACACATACATCCTTAGTTTGGGATTTGTGAGAAGCAAATATGATCATTGCATCTATTCCAAGGAAGAAGGTGGGCGTTTCATATATGTAGCATTGTATGTTGACAACATGTTGCTGATCAGAAACAAAATAGATGCAATAAAGGAAGTGAAGAAGCAACTATCCTCCAAGTTCAACATGAAGGATCTCGGTGTAGCGAACTTCAATCTGGGAATGGTGATCAAGAGAGATCGACCAACTAGAAAGCCCTGATTGAATAAAAAAAAGTATATTGAAACAATTTTGAAACATTTCAACATGCATGATTGCAAGCCTGTAAAGGTGCCAATTCCCGTGGGAGCAAGGCTAACTGCTGAACAGTGTCCAAAGACACAAGAAGAAATAGATGATATGGTATGTGTTCCCTATGCAAGTGTTGTTGGTAGTCTAATGTATGCGATGGTGTGCACTCAACCAGAAATTTCCCATGTAGTGGGAGTGTTGAGTAGATACATGTCGACACCTAGAAAAGAGCAATGGACAACTTCCAAAAGAGTATTCAGGTATTTGTGTGGCACAAAAGACTATGCTATATGCTACGAAGGGAAACTTGGAGATGGCAGTGAAGTAGATGTACATGGCTTTGTCGACTCCGACTGGGTTGGAGATCTGGATCAACGAAGGTCTACCAATGGATATGTGTTCAAGATGTTCATTCGAGAAATCAATTGGATGAGTAAGCGCCAGGCAGTTGTAGCCTTGTCAACAACAGAAGCTGAATACATGGCAACCACTCATGGAAGCAAAGAAGCAGTATGGTTGCAATGACTATGTTCAGGGATCGGGTTTGAGCAAAGAGTTATAGAGATAAGTTGCGACAGTCAAAGCGCAAAATTTATGGCAAAGAACCCAACTTATCATTCCAAGACTAAGCATATTGATGTACAATACCATTTCGTAAGAGACATGGTGGAAATCAACAAGGTGTTGGAGAAAGTAGACACATTGGAAAACATGGCAAACTCTTTGACCAAGTATGTGAGTGTTTTGAAGTTCTCTTCGTGCAGAGAGGCAATGGGCATTGCTTCTTTGGGTCTGTGAACAAAAGTCCAGGAAACTCCCGGTTCAAGAAAGAAGACAACAAGTGGGATAATGTTGGGTTGTTATATTCTTTTTAGTGAAAGTCTAGTCGAGGTGGATCGTTTGGGAGTGAAAGTCGAAGGTCGAGGTGAATCGACCGGGAAAATTCGAAGTCGAAGTAATCAACAACAAGTCGAAGAGATCAACCGACAAGAGGTCGAAAGGTGGTCGTGTGGCAACCGACTGAAGATTGAATGAAGGTCGATTGGTAATCCGACTAGTAGTCGACTGTAACAAAATCTCGAAATTCACGAGATTTCTTGCCAATGATTTGTGTGGATCTGTAACCATTTTTGGGCACCTTTCTTTAGGGTTTTTCATATTGTAAAGCCTATAAATAAGGCGTGTTGTAATCATATTAAGTCGATCAATCTTGGTTCTTCATGCTAGTCTTTTAGCAGTAGGTTGTTGGTTTTGTAGATGTAAGACGAATTGGCTACATGGTTGTTCTTGTGTAAAGCAAGAGGGTATCATGTTGATTGTGTCTTAGGTGTAGACGAAGGTTAGGCATGTAACCTTTTATTCTGAATGAGTAAGACAACAAGAGAGAAAGATGCTCAAGGAATGTTGGTTTTCCCATTTGGGTTTCTAGGGTAAAATTTGTGTACTGTGTGTTTTCTTTGTCATTTGTTTTCTAGCTTAAATATGTCTTCTTGTCTTCTATTAGGTTTAGTATGGAAGTATAATTTCCTAACAGGGAAGAATGAAAAAGGGATTGATCCTCTAAAATGAGTCTTGGCTCAGGCTTGATCAAGTAATCATGTAGAACCGAGAAAAATCATCATAAGCCAAGTGTTCCTGTGGACGCCAATCCATCTCGCTGGAGTGCATGGGTAGTTGGCCGCTGCAACCATCGATGCAAAATATAAATCAACGCTCTATACGAGGCTCACTCTGAAGAAAAGTTGATCTCAAACAAAATGGTGAATCATAAAGAATCACTTGAGGAAACATTCCACACCATCCCCCCATAATGTTGAATTGAGTGGACATAGATGATGGCAATGGATGCCATATAAGATGATTGTAAAAGTATGGGGGTACATGCTAAACGTGATGACGATGCCAAGTGACCAAGAAATAAAGGCTCCAAAGTTGCTAGCTCCAAGCCTTGCAAGACAAAGATATGCATGATCACGGAGACCAACACCTTGTGACACTCTAAGAATATTTGCATGGGTGGCCCAAAATGCACTTGGACAACATGTTGAAAGATGGAAAAAGAGAGGTACCAAAAATAAAGGCTATCATGGAAAACAATCCTCGATATGGGTCCCAACAAACAAAGCCATGATAGGTATCCATGTATAAGTGAGGAATCAACACATTTATTCTACAACATAAAATAAAACATGTAGATGAACATGAAAGGTGGTTGAAGTCCCACAATGTAGCTAATAGATAGTCTCCAGAAGATGAAAAGCCAGTGGAAGCGAAGCGTGATATGACAAAAAGGTGTCGCATATCAACAAATGGCTCCAATGATTGTGCTGAAGTTGAAAAACATTGTAGTAGATGATGGCAACAATAATGCTTCAAGCAACAAGTGGTGCTAGCATAAAAAACTAGACAAAGTGCTTCAAAAAAGAGAAGCAAATACCACAATGGTTGTCAATAAACTATCTAAAACAATAGGTGTCCAAATGTGAGAAAAACAAGGATCTCAAAGATGCAAACAAATGTGGTGTGCAACCACTTGGTGGAAAGAGAGTGGAATGCTCTTTGCAATGCCTCAAATGGGACAGAAAATGGAGGCTCCAATGAAGAGTTATGGCTAATACATTGTCAATAACCTCTAAAATACAATAATTTGGTAAACAAATATGTCGATGACCGAAAAAAAAAAACCAACTTTTTTTACAAGAAAATGATAGTTTGTTTGTTTGCAAAATACAATAGCTAATGAAATAGATCCCTAGTCTCCTAAATACATAAACCATGTACTATATTTGTCATCATAGGCAAGTTGCAAACAACATAGCAACAAACCATAAAGAGCCAAAAACATTAAGCTTGAATATAGAGGGTCTGCATTGGACATTGTAGAGTATTCACATCAACAACTCCAAAGTCACTTTTGATCCAAACAATGAGGATGTTGGCAACTGAAAAATGCACCTCGGAAAAAGGGAACATTAATAGATATGGACAAATACAAGCCAAGTTCGCCATCAAATGAAACGAGGCACTTAGAAGCACAAACCAATGGCATCGAAGCAAAAAACACATTAGAAAATAAGTATTTTTATGTGGGGGCTACAAGTGTGGAATGCCCACGGATCTGGGAACCAAAGGTGGCGATGGTGCTTTGAGAGAAATTGTGAGCCAACATGATCTATTACCACTGCTTCATTCACTGTAGCCATGAATATTAGGTGAGTTTTGAGTAAGGAGGATGCATACATGAGGAGGCGTTGGTGGTTCAAATCTCCTTGAAAACCATGATTTTCCATCTCTCAAGGCCACAATCTACCTAAATATTGACTTATGACTTATGGCAGATTGACCACGTGAGAGAGGATCCCATACACAACAAGTGCATGCACACATATCCGAGAGAGGTCGAATTTGATCTAGGGTTGATTTAATATCCCGATTTTGATTCCTAGATCAATATTGTGTATGTATATGATGAATGTATAAAAGTCGAATGATATAATATGTAAAATTGTACATTGAATGATAATAAAAAAATACAACACATATTGTAGGAGTAGGACAAAAGAATGGGGTGATATGACTCCACATGAGGGAAAATAAAAGGACTTAGGGTTATAAAGAAAGATAATATTATTTTATTGATAAGATTAGATCCTTAACCTTTCTTAATTAGTATTCCTTAATCCTTGGGATTAGTTATAAGAGAGGATAAACATATACTTTCCATGAAGACACATGGTTTCTCACTCACATGCAATTTTATGCCATGCTTTTTTCAACCGTGCAAAGGAGAGAGAGAGAGAGTTGGAAGGTTTTTGGGGGTAGTTCAAATTATCAGAGAGTTCGAATTATTGAGGAGTTTGGAGTATTGGGCGGTTTGTGTGACCATTCTATTCAAGCTATCTATTACCTCCCCAACAAGCACTTAATGATAAAGCCTTAATCCACAAGGTGCAACATGAGAGGGAACTACTAGGATAGTTGCCACTGTCACCTAATCAACTTATCCTCTCACTTTAGGCCGACTCTCCTTCGACTCTAGGGGAGTATCCCTAGGAAATATGATTACGAGTGTTATAACAATGAAGCTCAAAGGTGATGTGAAGAGATAGCTCTAGAAAAAATGTTTTTTTTATAGTTAAGTGGTAAAAGAATGATGGAGGGATCAAGAGATTAGTGCCAATCCAAATAAGGGCAAGCTCAATAAAGGGTTAATACTACAAGGGCTACATATTCATGCCACAAGAAGAGCTTAACATTGCCGAAAGTGAAAGTAAATGAATACTAGGAGGGCCTTAAAAGTGCCACATCAAAACTATTCCATTAGGGTATGCCCTACATAATAAAGTATTAATGTAGCACCCATTCAAGAAGATGTTAGATACAAGAAAATTCCACCATGTATAAAGCAACAAAGGATTCAAGAGGAAGAAACTCCTTTTATAAAACCCTTCCAATGGGGTAGTGTTATCTCCCAGATCTTCTCTGTGAAAACCTAAGAAACAATTACGAGTAATTAGCCCAAGGTCACTACTAATTACTCCTCTGTTTGGACTGGTGTTTCTCTAGTCACAAGGGGGTGTCCCTAATGTTAACACACTATGAACACTTAGATAATTAGTGTGGTTAGTACGAGTGATCAACACACATAATGGTTGTCCATGATATTCATGTAAGAAACCAAGGACACAATAATTTTTTTAAAATCAAATAATACGAGAGATTCCATTTCATAAAAACTAAACTATGAAAGATGAAATAAAGATGGACATGCGCTTTAAGTGATCAAAATAAAAGTAAAGGAACTTAGGCCACCCACACCATTGCAATAAAGCAAGACTATTCAACCACTGAATTCGAAGAGCTGTAAAGAAATTGCATAGTCAAACTCTATCAATGTATTAGGAAAAACATTGTTTGCATCATTAAGAAAAAATACAAGACTGGTTGCATAGTAGGCATTGCATAGAGTGGAGGCAATAATGAAAGAAAGAAAGGATGGAAGAGAAGGAAAATAATGCCGGTTGGTACTCAATGAAAAAGCTTCCTCATACTGTCCCATTCAATCCTCTCTTATAGAACCTTACAATTCTAAATATTCTCATCCAATGCATGCACCGGTAACAACTGTTATGTCGCTATTTCTAAGAAGCCCAATGTTATACTAGGGGAGTGAACCACTCTAAATTTGCTTGATAACAATCACAAATAAGTGGAGGAATGGTTTGCAACCAACTAAATGAAGATAAAATTGATGACAACTACCACAAAGCAACACTATGTTGGCCTATACCAATCAATAACTAGTGCTTCAATTCCTAGTTCACTATTGTTTTAGTGACAATTCAATTTGCACTTTGAATATTGGCTGTCGCAATGCCTCCTTAGCTATTGTTATCTGTTGATTAAATCACAGACCCATCAATAAACTCCTCTTACACTCATCCTACAACCACATGTATCACTGCCCAATCATCAACCTCTCTTTAAAATCTCTAAAACCATGGTAGCGAGTATAAATAGAGGTTGATCTCTTCATAAATAAAATAGGGCTCTTGCGAACTCTCAAAATTCCATTTATAACACAAGAAATTGACCTCCAATTCATGTTTTAGGAAAGTAAGTAAACATTTTAACATATCTCACCCTCACACTTTCCAAACTTCAATATCAAATTAAATGACACATTTGAATGATGAGGATGACTCTTCTCAAATAGTCAATTTTCCTCTAATAAGAATTTCTAAAATCAATTGACTGGTCAAAATATCAAATTTAACCACCTCTCATGCAAATTGGTCAAAGAGGTTGACTTGGTGAAAAATAAAAATTCTCCAAGACTTCTAGTTCTCCAAAGTTAGCAAAGAGAAATAGGAAAGCATCCAAATTAAGTTAGGTGACTCATATTCCCAAAATGGCAATGAGTCATCCATTGAAAATATAACTGAAGTCATGAGAGGAAACCAAATTTAACAAACTACCAAATATACCACAGGAGGGCGGCCTTAGGTTTTCTTGATGAGACAAGCTTGAAGTGGCTGCCACGTGGAACACTAAGAAACTTTCACCTGCTCAATTTGACTCTATTTGTAATTGCTCACTAGAACCAAGAGTCTAGAATCCACACTTCTAAAAAATAACACTGTTAAATATAGGCAGGCCAAAAATAACAGTGTGACTCCTAAAAAATAGGAAAATGAAAAATGAAGGACATTGCTATGAGATCACTACCAAATATAACACGTAAAAATAAGTACTACTAAAAATTGTAGCATCTCACATATCAATGAAATCAGTCTCATCAGAGTCAATTTTCTGCAAGGAATCCAAATATATGCTTATAATTGACATATGAGCCTTGAAACCCTAACTACTCAAAATAGTAGTGTCTTGTGAATGCTTGCATGTCACGTGGAAAAATCTCATTGGCATTGTGAGCTAAGAAGGAACAATAATATATGATCATATTTGACCTGCAGACCTCGAAACTCTGGCTCCAAGAAAATAGAAAAACTGCTAAAAATAACAATTTCCTCCAAAATTGGAGAACATGCCTTTGAAATGGACTTTGATCACTGTGAAAACTGATGCATATGTCATTTAATCTTAGCTTGATGAAATCTATCTAGATCTTAACCCTCCAGTCGCACAAGCAAATATGGGGGTTAACAATGACAACTCAAGGGGATGGGATCCCCCTATGGGATGTTGAGAACCTCAGGATCTTTGCACTCTACAACTGTAAATAATTGAAATCTAGAAAATCCGTCATGTAGACCAATGTGTTTGTCCAGTAGGAAATGGAGTCAAATTCATTATGCTTCGACTGATCTGCTGTAAGGAGAACCTAACCATACATACCCATCTACAACGACGAGGGGCGATTTTGGGAATTGCCCTTCCCCACATTATGCCATTTAAAAAAAAAAAATATTTATTTTAGATTTTGTTTTTTTGTTTTATTTTAATTTTTTCTTTTCTTTTTTGTTTTTATTTTATTTATTTAAAAAATAAATTGTTATATGCGATTTTTTTTGGTTTGAATGTGTTATTACTTAAAAAGAAAAAAATAGTTAGGAGGTTTTCTTTTTCAATTTATTTATTTTATTCATGTAATTTTTTTTTAAATTACTTAAATTTTCTTTTAAAACGTGTTTTTATGTAAATAAAAAAATTAATTATGTTTTATTTTTAAAACATGTTTTTTTAGTGTTTCATGTTTTTGGTTGAAATTGAGCACGTTTTTGAAGTATTTGTTTGCAATGGTACTAATTGTCAAGCTATGAGTTGATTTTAAGGTTTTTATTACAATTGTACTAGTTATCAAGACCAATGTTTCAATTAAGTCGTAATTTTAACTTCAAAAATAAAATTGGTGCTATTGGAAGCATCACTTTTCGCTCCGAGGGTCAATTTTAAGGTTTTAGTTCACAAAGGTATCGGTTCTCAAGCCACTATTTCAAACAAGTCACATTTTTAACCACCCCTCCAAAAATGGTGTCATTGGACGACTTTTTGATTTGGGGGTTGATTTTGGTGTTTAAGACCCAAAAATACATGTTTTTTGGGTTAGAGTTCTCATTAAGTCGGTAACTATGTTATCCAATGATGATCAATGTTGTTGAATGCGAGTTGACCGTCAATGAGGCTAATGACCATCAAGGTGATCTATCTTTTGAATCACCCCTAAGAGGATGTGTCAGAGTCAATGAGAAATGATATGCTAAGAGGAAGAAAATGATGTGGTGTAATCACTCCTTTTGGGGCCATTAATAGAGAAGTGTTGTGCTTACTTTTGAGCTTTCACTCTTGTCAGTATTGTGTTCTCTCCTTATGCATTCGATTAATAGTTCATAGCCATTTATTGTGATATTTATTTGTCTTTTAAGTGGTTTTCTCTTCTATTTCTTTCATCTTTCTCACTAACATTGCAGGGTCCTTCCAAGCGAAATTATACTATCTTTTCCTAACGACTTGGAGGGGATTTTACATGTTGTCCAAGGAAAATTTGTTTCTATGTTTTTGTTTTTTTTTGCAGAAAATCAGATCCAAATAAGCAACCTGGTACCTAGGGAGTCCCCCCTGAGGTTGGCATGCACCAGGTGCTTGAACAGAGAGGAGGTTTGCTTGTGACAATTTGGGGCATTCTCTCCTTGAATTAGTCACTTTTCCATCGCTGATTTTTAATTATCAGATCTAATTGGAAGGTGAAAAAGTGTGCTAATAGGTCAATAATGTATAATGTGTTGGGACTAACAATTGCATCAATAAGATAGGTCCCAAACACAAATTGTCAAACTTGTCATGATCTTCTTCTTTCTCATTCTTTTTGTCCCACGACAATACTAAATATCCTATTTTCAAGGACTTACCCCTAGCTTTGCGATCAAATACCTTCTTCACTTGACCCTGATAATCAATGAAGTTTGTGTAAGCTGTCTATTGGTTCTCATCAAGCTATGCTAGGCGATCAATGTGAGCCTACAATGCCTCCTGATTGCTAGTGAAATCCAATATTTTATAAACTAACAACCTCAAATTCACTAGTAATACTACATCCAAATCATAGACTAGTTCAGATAGACTTTTACCAGTCACATGATTTTTTGTGATACAATATGCCCACAAGGAAAATTTGAAGCAACCATCCCATGCTCTCTTGTTCTCCCCCACTACCTTCTTAATGATATGGATAAGGTTCTTGTTGGTAGAATATGTCAATCCATTCCCCTACAGATAATAATTTGCTAAATGTCTCAACATAATACTGTACTGGGAACATAAAGTCATCAACTCCATTGATCGAAAGACACTAGCATTATTTGTGGTAATATCACTTGGCACCACAAATCATGTAACAATGTTCTCTTCCAAAAATATAACAATGTTGGAACTGGAATAAGTATTCATTAGTATGGCCTCTACCCATTTGGTAAAATAGTCTATATAAAAATCCAACTAACCTATTGCTAGAGTTCTGATGGAACTAGCCAATGAAATCAAGCCCCTATGTAATGTCCCCATTTTTGGATTCACTTATGTTACAGATTGGGATGCGTGTTAGAGTAGCCAGTTGGGGGTGATAGTGAGATCAAGAGGTATTGAGGAGTTTTATTGGGTCTGACTCACATTATTTATCATATTTCATCATCATGATCCATTCCACACAACTTCTTGTTGGTTTCATTGCATTTCGATGATTTCTGTAATTTTGAGTTATTACTAAACATATTTTAATTAAATTCACTAAGGATGGAATTTTAGTAATAATATATGAAGAAACACCTTAGTGTAATAGCTCATTGGAATCGAGAGGAAAATATCTGAAGGATAAGATGATGAAAAGTGACTTTCAGTGGATGGAGAAGCCATAAGGTAAAACTAATCACTTTTTAGAGGGAAAAAGATTAATTAATTAATAAAGTGATTTTATGAAGAAACATTAAAAGTGAATTAAAAGTCATTTGGAGAGAAAAGGTAAACATGGGTATAAAAGAGAGATAGGGGCTTATATTCTCTCATTATGTTGATTGATATTTTGATGTCTGAATTCTTAGCTAGAGAGCTCATGGTACTTGGGGGTTTTGACTGAATACACCCTAGAGATAAATAAAGAGGTGAAATATCCCTCTGATCCTGGTCCAAGTTTGGCCAAGGAGGTGAAATATTCCTCCCTCACCATTCTAGTTCAATTTTAGTTCTGTTCAGAAGCAGTTTGAGGAAGCGGGGCACATATTTGGAGTCTTTTTGCAGAGCTAGGGCGCATTGTTCATGAAAGAAGAGTTCGTGGAGGATAGTAGACATTGGATCTGGAAGTGGTGACACTTATGAAGTGTTAGAAATAACTAGGGTGCCTCTTATCATCATTTTATTTAGGTTTTTCATGCCATATTCACCATTTCTCCCAATTGTGCAAATTTCCTTAAGGAGGGCGCACTGCTCGAAGTGGATCTAGTGATTTGGAGGGTGATATCACTCCCCAAATCTAGGATATTCATCAAAGGTGTTCACTATCAACTGATCTATAGATCTACAATTTATTTCAATGGTTTGTAGGCTACAGAAGAGGAGGCCATAATTCTTAGCTTGCTACAGCCAGAGAGGGCACAATTTTGCTAGAGAAGACAACCTTTACAGCAAGGGAAAGAGTTGGGTCTTGGAGATCTTTGGTATTTATCTTGGGGAGGCTCTTGGAAGATCATATCTTCATATTTCTATTGTATTTTGGAGGCATTATCATCCATACACATTATTTTTCTATATGTATTCCATATATGCTCTACTATTGTATGGAGGTTTTCTATCTTTGATAAATAAATTTAGATTTGAGTTGTGGCTTCATTCTATTATATCTACTTTATTTATTGTTGTTATTTTATATTTCTATCACAAGCAATTTTTTCATGTAATAAACCATAAGAAAACTCAAGAACAAAACAAATCAACAAACTGTTTGACAAAATACCACAACCAGAAAACACTCAAACTTCAAATGTTCCAAGCAAAACCACTTGGGAACATTACAGTGGTATCAAAGAGAATTCCTTCGCCAGCCTGTGATAAAATACTGATGACCAAGAGAAGAGGCCGTGGGGTATATCCTTGTAACATCCCGCTCTGGCGCACTGAGAAAATTTATTCTTTGAGGACACTTGCTCGCAAGTGATCTGGACTTTTATGATGTTAAACCATTTATACTTGATTATGATGCGATTGACAGACGACATGATGTTTTGCTATTTGATGTAGACAAGTTCTATTGACTCAGTTTTATTGAGTGTGCAGGGTTTTTGACCTTGAGGATGCAAAGACATCGTTGGAACACCTTGGAATCCGGATTGAGTCAGGGAGTGTGCTATTTGGGTTGATTTATTTACTATGATATTTCATTGATTTGATGATTTGATGTTGACATGTTCTGACACGATTGTCGATGATGCAGGATGACGATAGCTTGCCGAACAGACTCACATATGGAGTAAATGGGCCACACACGATTTCCAGAGAGGTTGAGGGAGAGGGGTGGACAACAGCCCTGCCACCGCCTACTAGCACTCTCGCCGTGGCTCGAACTGTAGGTTAACGATTACCTAGTTCGAGAGGATCCACGATGCCGTGAGGGCAGACTGCGACAGTCGCTCACGATGATTATAAGGGGCGCACAATAAGGCGGGGGCCTTATTCCTTAGAACCCTTAGTCTCCCACAAGTTCACCTAGCGGAGTGTTGACTCCAGGGGTTATAGATGTCTACCAATTAGTCCAGTTGGCGAGTGGCACCCTTGGAGCACGTGGTGCATCCTAAAGGGCACGTCGCACAAAAGAAACACAAGAAGCGAGTGGCACCCTTGGAGCACGTGGTGCATCCTGAA
>SNQJ01S0050734.1:6073-18436 GCA_010110895.2 Picea sitchensis | reverse complement strand
GTGAGAAATTACCGAGGAATAAATGCAGTGTTGAAGCCCGTGACTGGTGTTCAGGTCAGATCGTGAACCATGGCGCGACTGACAGAAATTGTCATGACAATTTATACCTCGGTTTACTACTTTTATTGGGCGTGGGAACGACAACTGTACTAAATCTCAGTTAGCGTCCCTACCTGTAGCAGTCGTCGCCCTTGGCAATAAACGGGGTAACGATTCCCTTGTTCTATTTTTTTTTTTTTTTTACCATAGTTGATTATCGCTGTTCTCTCCTTAAATTTCAAATAACAGTTACAGTTTTTAATGTACCGCTAATTTAGAACGATTGCGGTGTTCTACCAGTTTTTAACTCTACTAATTACCACTCAATATTTCCCTTTTGTGAACTTTAGGGTTCTGCCGTTTACTTTCAGATTGACTTGGTTCTGTAATCATTAGAATAGTATAGAATCTCCAGGTTTACATTGAAAGGACAGAGAGTAGGGAAACTTATTCACATTTTACCACTAACCTATATCCCTTGCTTTTAACCATAAGTTCAACTCCAATGCTTGTTGGTCTAAGAATTGCTAAATTATTCATCATCTATTCCAACCATTGTAAAATTTCATTGTGTGCATTTATTCCAAATCTCGGCATTTGTTAATTAGCTTCTTTTGGGTTAAAACAACGCCTTAATGGTAGGAACAGGTGTAAGGAAGTATGGTTCTATGCACTGTATTAGTTTTTATATATGTGTGGTTGGTTAATAAGGCAATGAGAATCTTATGGTGGGGTGGACTGTTCTAGAATGATGCAAACATCGGTTGTATTTTTTTTAATTATTAGGATCTGTTTTAGACAGCGCCAGTGATGGCAGGAAATTCATTCATGGTCTTGACAACGCCAGGTGTATTTAATTTTATTGTTATAGACTAAGGAAAGAATTGTTTATGGTGTTTTAGAAAACGATTTAGAAAACACACTAAGGTATTCTATTTAAGGAGGGAATTGTTAAGCCTAGTGATATTAAGAAGGGAATGGTTATAAATTAAGAAGGAACAATGCATGTTATGTTTTTAAGGAAGGAACTAATGTATTTTACTTTAGGAAGGCATTGTGGTATTTAAGTTAAGCTTGGTATATATTAGAAAGGCATTGTTTTATTTTAAGTTAAGTATTGTGATATTAAGTAACCATGGTTTAGCCTTAGTGTTTTTAAAAAAATAAGGTAGGAAATTTTATGCTCTTAACTTCATTGAGGTTGGATTTTTTTTTATTGGGATGATGGTCTAGATAAGTTGTGGCACCCTAGTAGTTAATTCTATTGGTGCATTGTGGCGGCATGATTCCTTATGTTTGTATCATGATGTGCAATGACCAACCTTAGTCAATTGAAGTGATTTCTAGCAATGATCAACCTTAGTCAATGATCAACCTTAGTCAATTATTTGCTGGTTTTTGACTCATTTGGACTCCTCATGTACATTGACCTAGCAAATCTTGTCCAATTGAGATAAAAATTGGTCCAAGGATGTAGGGTGTCATAATCAATTTGATTTGAGCACTCATACCCCTATACAAAATACCCAAGGACCAAATTTTTATATTTTACATAAACAATAATTAAAAATTCTCAGTTTACATAAATTTTAATTATTAAAAAATCCTATCAAAACTTAACTAAATTCCACAAGACTCTAGCAGATGCCTAGCATGGCCATATACAACACTTTCATCCCTTATCTACCTACTAGTCTCAATCATTAGAATGCCTTGCACCACTTTGGAGGAAATTTGAGTGAAAAACTCAAGTAATTAAAATCATTGGAAAAACAAAATTAATTACCTAAGGAAAAAAAACACTCTATGAAATAACTTACCTAATGATAAATTCCTAGGCCACTAAATCATTACAACTTGACCATGCTAACATGTTACATTACAAAAATTTCCCACGCAAAGGAGCGATCATTTCGTTGAGAGAGAAAGAAATTTTGGGGGCATAATTGTCTTCAAACTTGTTGTACCACAAGGTACATATCTCCATGGTACATGACATTGACACCTAGTCGAAATAGGTGGTCAACATATGGATCCATATGGGGAATAATGCTTGATCTTTGGGAAGGAGAGCATGTGAGAACATCAGAATCTGCAAAACAAAGTTCTTACCAATACCCAACAGAGGTACACGTGTGAAAAAAATAAACAATTATCAATAAATGAAATGATATTGACAATAATCACATAAATGAAATGACTATACAATGAACTATATACATAGATGAAATAATGACAAAATTGAAAGAATCAAAGGAAAAAGGTTAGAGATACGTTAGAAAGGGTGCGCCTTTGGACACCAAGTTGCTCATCATTTGAAAAATAGCTTGAGTTGTTTCCCATTCCTTGGAATATTCATGGGCTCACCATCCAAATGGCTGAGGTAGAAAGAATTAGGACCTTCTATTTCCCTAATCATATATGGACCTAACCATAAGTTGTCAAACTTCCCATGCTTTCCTATTTTTTCTTCTCCTTTATCCAATAACAACATTGTATCATCAACTCTGAAATCCCTCTATCTTGCTGATTTATCAAATGCCCTTTTAACCTTTTATTGATTTTTGCAATTCTGATCATAAGGCTTTCTGCCGTTTTCATCCAACTCAATCATCTGATTAATCCTATTCTGAACTGCATCTTTTTTGTAGTGAAATCTTGAAGTAAACCATATGTTGGAAGCTTAAGGTGTATTGGAAATTTAACATCCAAACCATACACTAAGTCAAATGGACTTTCCCTATTGCAACCTTCCTTGTTATTCTATATGCCCATAATGCATATTTGATTTTACTATCCCATGACCTTTTGTTTTCCCCAACAATTTTCTTAACTATGATCATTAGATTTTTATTACTTGATTCTTCTTGACCATTTCCTTGAGGGTAATAATATGATGCATGAGATAATATAATGCCATATTTGAAACAAAAGGATGACATTTCTACTGAGAAAAAGTATTTTGCATTATTTGTTACTATCTTTGAAGGCACACCAAACCTAGTTATTATCTTGTCTTCAAGGAAATCCATGACAACCTTTTTAGTTGCTGATTTAGTAGGGATGGATTCAACCCATTTAGTGAAGTAATTTGTAGCTTTTAAGACCCATGAATAACCATTACTTGAATTATCTTTAAATTTTCCTATGAATTCCAAACCCCACAGCTGAAAAGGTTCTTCAACCACTACTGGCTGTAAAGGGAGGGAAACTAACTTCTACTTTCCAATGAAAAGTTGACAAGGATCACATTTTCTCACAAGATGATGGACATATGAGAAAATAGTGGGCCAATAATACCCCACTCTAGGGATTTTATGAGTTGTTGTTTTAGCTGCATAGTGGCCACCATAAAATCCAACATGAAATTCATCCACTAGTTCCTTGGCCTCAGTTTCATCAACACATCTACGAATTATTCTATCAGGATTTCTCCATCCTAGTCCATCTTTAGTGATGCCATACTTGGATGATTTTAACCTTAAGGTTCATTTCTTATGACCCACAATATGGCTTGTGCATGTAAGTTTTTTAAGATAGAAGATTATATCTGCATACCTTTCAACCTGTTCAAGCCTTAATATATTTGGGGAATATTCTGAATCATCATTTTGACAAATCATACCCAAATCCATTTCATTCCCTCCAGTCAACATTTTAGCTAGTCCTTTGCCCTTGATTAATTTTGTAGTCTTGATTTCTAAGTCATATTCTTTAATTTTAGCAATCCATCTTCCCCTTGTACCTAATCCTTATGAATGAGATAATACATCTTTAACTGTTGAATTAGGAACATACCCAATCACTTTGGAGTATCCAATGAAGACTTTGAAATGTTTTAGGGACTTTACCAAAACATATGCTTGTTTTTCAACCATGGGGCATTTTAATTCTTCATTTTTCAAGGCTCTACTCATGTAAGGAATGGGATGTTCCTGGCCTTGGTCATTTTTCTGAAGTAAAACACCAACAATGGTGTCTTTAGAGGCAAAAGAGAAAATCTGGAAGTCCTTGGAATAATCCAAACTTATTAGGACATGAGCTTCAGATATGATAGTTTTGATTTCTTTGAAGGATTTGTTTCTTTGATCATTCCATTCAAATTTAACATCTTTCTTAAACAACTTATAGATTGGCTTAACTATTTCTGCATAATTAGGAATGAATTTGTGGAAAAAAATGGTTTGGCCTAGGAAGGGCTGGAGAGCTTTATTTGATATAGGCAAAGGGACCTTTTCAATTAATTCAACTCTTTCTGGATCTATCTTGATCCCATCTTTGGAAATTATGTGGCCCAAAAGTTTCCCTTTTGTTACCCCAAAAACTGATTTAGCCGGATTTAAAGAAATTCCAAATTCCCTGCATCTTTGAAAAACCTGTTTTAAATGACTAATGCGACTATTCCCATCCTTTGAAAACATTGTTAGGTCATCCTGATAGATTTCAATGATATTTCCAATCAATCCTCTAAAGACTTAATCCATAGCTCTTTGAAAAGTATCTCCAACATTAAACAAGACAAAAGGCATTCTTAGCTATTCAAAGGTACCCCATGGAGTAGTGAATGTAGTTTTATGCCTATTCTCTTCTTTGACCTCGATTTGATTATAACCTGAAAACCCATCAAGCATTGAAATCATTCAAGAACCTGTAACCCTTTGTAATAATGTTTCCATCTTGGGGAGGGGATAGTTATCCTTTATACACACAATGTTCAAGTTTCTGAAATCCACACATAACATGATTAAACCATTCTTTTTTCTATCCACAACCAAATTTGAACACTAGCAAGAATGTCTTGTTTGGGATATTATTTTGGCTACTATCATTTTCTGCAACTCCTTGTGGACCAAAGGAGCTAACTTGGGGTTAAATTGTCTCAAATTTTGTCTAAAGGGCTAGTTTCCTCCTGTTGAATTTAATGCAACCACAAGAGCCATTCTCCCTGGAGGATGGCATAAGACCCTAGTTGTGGAATAGGGCCCCCAGTACACTCCTGGGGTTCTTGGTCTGGGACCAAGCAGTTAGAGCCATGGAAAAAGACCCTTGTGAGGGCCCCTAATAGATGACTGGGTTTCTTGGTCTGGGACCAAGCAGTAAAGATCCTAGATGTATTCTAGGCCCCTTGGATGTGTTCCAGGGAATCCTTTCCTTGAGCCTAGATTGATCCTTGGATGTGTTCCTTGGTGGTTTAATATAAGTCCCTAGATATGTCTAGGGCCCCTGGATGTGTTCTAGGGTACCCATGCCTAAAGCATGGGTTGATCCTTGGTCTTGTACCTTGGTGGATAAGACCCCAGACGTGTTCTGGGGCAACCTGGTCTTTGATTAGGTAGATCTTGGTGTAATACCAAGATGTGTTGGTGTGTGATCCTCTTCCTCTCTCCCAGGATGGTCCACAAGGCCTAGGAGATACTATGAAGATGGGCATGACCACATTGTGTGATGTACCCCTTATGCAGTGACGATAAAGTTAATTGGTCACCTTGAGAATCATATGGACATGTTTTTCCACTAAGAAAACCCCTTTGCCCTTCCTAACCCCTTGTTTGTTCTTCACCCTTTGGTTTTTGAGTTTGGGTTTGAGTGGGGTTTGTATTTTTGTTTTAGGTCTTAGTAAGATTAAAATGGAAATATTAATTAATATTTTTACTACTACCACACATATTTGTCCTAGTCTAGCAGCCGTCCCCCTCTCTCTGATTTGTCCCTTTCTAAGTAGCCAACCTTCTCTGTGAAGATCTGTGTGGTGGGTAGAATACCCTCTTCTAGGCTGTTGTTTCACTCCTGTGTGAGATCCATGTGGTGGATAGCATACCCTCTTCTAGGCTGTCGTTTTTACTCCTATGTGCAGATCAAGAATCTTTGAGGGCCACAACTGTCGTTCTAGGTTACTATCCCTCTACTGTAGGCAACCAACTGCCTACATTTTGAGCAGATCTGGAACTTCCTCTTTTACTGTCATACTTTTCTGTGTGTGGTTGAGATAGGGGTTTACTTCCAGAATTCAGTTTGTGGTTTTGTTGTCTTTAGTTTGGGGTTCTTCTATGCTAGCATAACAATCCTATATTCTATTTTATAGAGATCTAACCCTTAGTGGTTGATCTATGAGTCCAAGACTATATCTAAGCATATATTCGGAGGCTTAACATTTCACATGTGTGTCAAGCTCCTTCTTCATTACACAAAGGTAATCTTCAGAGGTAAGTAGCACTTCAGTGTGATCTATTTGTTAAACTCAGATCTACTATTTGAAATGTTGAATGTTCTAGATCTATAATCATTCTTGGTTCAAAGATCTGTTAGCTTACATTACTCAGACATATTTGTTTAGTTCCGATTTGCATTACTCAAAAACTTTTTGTTTAAGTTCAAATCTATCACTCTGCATACTCATAAATATTCTTAATGTTCATATCTAACTGTAGTATTTCAGATTTACTGTTTTCTTATATATATATCTGATCAAAGTTTTATTTTAGATCTACTATGTTCTTATTGATCTAGCTAACATAAATTTTAAAAGTTTAATTTATGTTCCTTTCTTTATTTCTAACACCTCCTCTAAAGGAATGATATGCTGAATTACATCCTCTCTATAGACTTTGATCTCATCATAAGTGAAAACCAAAATGTCCCTATACTCTTTTAGTAATTTAATTATTTCTTTTCTTTACTCTCTAGGTGTGATTTTTCCAACCTTCACCATTCTAGGATCTTCAATAGTTCCAATGTCAACTTCAATATGATCACCTGGTTTAATACATGTTTCCTCCTTTGGTTTGTGACCATCCTGCCTGTCAAATAGTTGTTATTGTGCAACAAGGCCTTTAGGGACTGGGTTAATCTTTTGATCATTTTCTGTATAATTACATCCCTCTTCTTTTTCATTAATGTGAAATTCAAAAAATTCTTGTATGCTATTTAAGAACTTAATGATTTTCTTATCATCATCAAATATTTTCCAATGATCCACATTATCTGGAACTAAAGGCCTAAATATGAATTCTACTGTAATGTTTCCTTTAATTAAATCTTGGGAGAGTTGAAGAGTATAAGAAACCACATCAAGCTCATCTTCCTTAGAGTTCTGATCTCTAGGAATAACAATAATGTTTAAGGCATCAAAACTTTCCATCGTGTCCCATATTGCATTCCTATACCTTCTTAGCCTTTTAGATTTGCATGCAAATTTATTTTTAAGTTTTTGGATGACCAAATCTAATCCGATTTTATGTTCAAACATTTGACACACATGCCCTTGCAAAGATATAGACCAAGAAACAAAGCCTCATATTCAAACACATTATTAGTAGCATCAAATTCCAATCTATATGCAAACTTAAATTCTTGACCAGATGGAGACTCAGTGACTATGCCAGCACCTTTCCCAGATCTAGAAAATGCATCATCAAAATGCATGTACCATACTTCATTAATTCTTTCATCTTTAGCTTCTCCTTCTATGGGCCGTAAAGAGTTAGAAAATATGACATAATTTCCAAAGTCATATTATTTATACTTTAATTCATTTATGGGATTCCTTGGGTCTTCTACATGATACCTTCTTTCCAATTCTATGTTTAAGTTAAACGTGGCCCCATCCGAAGTGGGAATGGTGGCATAAGTTCAATCCATTTGTATATTACCCCCCCAAATCTACAACTGTTTTTATTGAAAGCAACATACCCCAAGCATCTGGTACATCGATCACTACTATGTCCATTTCTATTAGAATGCCAGGGAAGGAAACCAAATGTACTTGTAATATTTTAATCAAACCATGCACCTTAATCATTTTACTATCCATGGCACAAATGTTATGGTAAGACCTTGAAATTCTTAAATTTAAATGTTCCATTATTTTCTTAGTAATAACATTTGAACTTGCTCCAGAATCAAGCATGCAATTGTGAAGGAGATGGTTGTTCACAAATAGAGAAAGGAAAAATGGTTGATTCTTTTCGTTTCCACTATCCCAATTTTGAAAAATCACAGGTGCATCTTGGTAAGGTACAACTGGTGGTCTTCCAATAGTGTTCTGAGGATGATCTTCTATAGATTTGAGTAATTTCCCCTTTTGGGATAGAATCTTCATAAGTTATGCTACAGGGACCAACATTTTTGCATTATTCAACGATCCCCCTAAGTCAATATTTAATTCTGTATTTGTAGGAAAAATTTATTTAGGAGGGGGAGGAGGTACCTTAGGAACACTTGCTTGAGGATTATCTTGATTTTTGGCTCCATTTATTAGGTAATTAAAGCCTCTATATCTATCCATGTCTGATACTTTCTTGGGAGTAGGCTTAGGACCAAAGTTTTCCATTGCTTTGTCCACAACGTCATTCATGCAATTTACATCCATTCCATGCTCTGTTAACTCCATCCATTTATTCATGCCAACATTATATTTTTGACCACACATGTTAAATTGTTCATTTTCCGACTTAGAGGAACCTTATTCATCACAAATTTCAAGGAAGATTTTCCAAATTGATTCTTCATGAAACTCCCCACACGGCCTACAATATGGGATAAATTGTGTTGACGATAAAAATCGCAACGAGGATTTTGCCCGTAAAGTATTGCTAAAGCCTATTATTTATAAGCTAATGATGTATATATATAATACTAGTAGGTGGGACCCCCTTGTAGATTGGAGTATCATATCAGGTTCTTATTTGATATTTATGTTGTTGTTCGACACTGCTTACAGGGTTCTACATGGTTGTTGATGAAATCTTGGTTTTATTTGTGACATAATGGAAGATGGATAATTCATGCTATGCGTGGGTTTCGTTACTCTAAGCTCTAAATTTTATGTATGAAGGACTTGTTCACGGTTATGGCATTGCTGTTTGAGCCATGAATCGTCACACGTTGTACCTTCACAAGACACATGTTAGTTATAACAAGAAATAAGAGCAATAGAAAAGAGACATATGAAAAAAATCTAAGGAGAAGAAACTAAACTATGGTATACTATGCTACACTATATACATTTGAAATTAAAGAAGTGATGTTAGTCCTAACTAACAATGTTAGTGGCTATACGATGTTATTGAGTTATATGAAGGCTCACTTGATATACGTTATAGTATGGTTTTGGATTAATGGCTAGTATGGATCGGGTGGCGCACTTGGCAAGTGATGGATGTTAGTTTCGATGCATGGATTAATTAAATGGATTAATTGATGGCTGGCTGGCGTGTACTAAGTAATTGAATGAGTAGAGGATGGAAGCAACGTGCATTTATTGCACGTCACTCCATACCTATCCCATTGGTCATCACCCTAGCTTGGCTATTGTTCAATTGTGTTTCACTGTGGTTAAGCTTTGATATTCAGGCAAGGAAGGAACTGCTCGACCAAGCTCACATTTTTAAGGCTATTTGGTTACATGTATGTTTTTTTTCGCCATCCATGAGCTTGCTCTATTTATGAAATAAATGTTGGCTCGATGATGTATTGGTCTATGCTTTTCTTGAGGCTGGAAACTATGTAAAATCGTGATGTTTCTCTAGAATGGTTGTTTGTATGTTATTCATTACAAATGGAAAAATTGGATGGTTGAAGTCACGTTTCAATTCATTATTCTGTGTGGTGGAAGCCATGAAGGATCTTTATTGTCTTATAGGTTTTGTTGGAGGGTTTCATTCGGTCTAGACTTGCTAGCCGTCTCCACACAGTCCTTGTAACCATACTCGATCGTATTTGTTGTTATGTGGTTTGCTGTGTAATTCTTGAACCACCTTGGGTCATTGCCTATCATTTCCAATTGGTCATGGGCTCGTTTTATGTTATTGGTCTCCACATAGTTAGTTATGGTGGATACTTACCCAAGAGGGTTTCTTTAGGGTTGGTTTCCATTTCATGGCTCTGTTTTTATATAAGCATTATTTGTTTTTTTAGGGAAAACCACGAGGGTTATGTCCTGCGTGTTCTCGGTATTATTACTGGTCAGTAAGAAGCCTCTTCTCCTCTATTCAAAATCTCTCCTACCTGGCGTGAACTATCACCCTGTCTTGCAAGCTATTGGTCATGTGGCCTGTGTGTCCATCGTGTTGTCTCGAAGGGTTCTCACCTACTGTTGGTGTGGTCAACTCCAGTCTCCCTATGTTGGTTCCACAGAGTGAACCCTTCATTACTCAGAGCCCAATTTTGATAAATGAACCAGTTGTTTCCAGTATGGTATATTGTTGACTGTTATTGTTAAAATAATGTAGCTGCAAAGTGTACTCTAATTATTATTTGATATATTATTCATTGGATCAATCCCCATTGTGGATTGATCATGTCGGCTACTGTAAAGGACCAAATCCCCTTTTGTGGATTGGTCATAATGTAAATGTAATAGGCAAAAGAAGAAGTCATCCCCAGAATATATCAAAGAGGCCTCAGAATATAATAAAGGTGGTTATAACCACCCAGAAGAAGAAGTCGGCCCTGCCAGTGAAAAGACACTTCCACACGTGCCAGATTTGTATAAATAAGGAGGCTAGCGCCTTACTTAGACACACACTCACTTGTTCATTGAGAGACAAGTTTCAGAGCTCTAGTTGGAGAAGAGAGAGAGAGAGAGAGGCACATCTTTGGGAGAGGAATTTTTGTATTTGTTTGATTTATCTCTTGGCATTGTATTAGATATCTATAATAAGGAAGTTTTGCTGGGTTTTCTTCCCCATGAGGGTTTCCCAGGATAAATGATGTGTCTCTTGTGATTGTGTATTTCTCAGTGAATATATATTATTCTATTGAAATGAAAAGAACTATAATAATGGCTTAAACATTAACATGGTTTCAGAGCCAAGCTGAAGAGAGCATCTTTCACAAGAGAAAAGTGAAAAACGTCATTGTTTCCGTACATGCAAATTAGGGCTTTTTGTTGGTAAGGTATTTCAGCCCTAAATCCATCTAGAAAAGTGCACCCTCCCTCAAGGATCATTTTGGCATCTTTAGCGCACCATTTCAGTGGCTAGATCTCCTGGGAAGTGAAACCCTTGTTTTCACAAAGTACCAGAAAACCAGAAAACCAGAGTACCAGAAGTACCAGAGTACTAGAGGCACCAGAAAACCATAAGCACCAGTCCAGAAATCCGCAGATCAAGTTTGGAGGGGTAAAAGTTGTATTTTCAGAAATCTGACTGCACCAGCTTACTCGCCTCAACTCAACGCATCTATCCCCTGGATCAGAATTTCAAAATTTGAAGTTTGAAAAATTAGGGTTTCCTCATAAAACCCTAAGTTGCAATTGCAGTCTCAGAACCAGTTGCAGTATTAGTTACAGTTGCAATCGTAGTACCAATTTCAATCACCCTTGAAGTTTTTAAGAGTTGCTAATGATTACCACTGCTGCCAGATGGTGCCACTACCTGCAAATGTTATCAGAGGTATGTACTCACATATGTTTAAATGGTTAAACTTTAAAGAGTATTTGCAGGAGAAGGGATCTCTTGCCATAGATCCAGAAGGATCTCAATATCCAATACATTCAGATGAATGATGCAACCCAGGTGTGATTATTATGATATTCATCTATTTGTTAGGACATTATTTTTATCAATGTTGCATGTTGTATCTATGACCATCATTCTAACCTTTGATCAAAATCTGAGTCAAGGTATTAGATGGATTAAAATTTGAGATCATAGAGCTAATCCTCTAACCCAACCTTCTGTCAAGATAGCGTATTGTCTCAGTACAAAAGATAGGTTGAAGAAAGCACTCGTCATCTTGAGTGAAGGAGACTCGGAAGAAAAGAAAGCACTCAATCCTGAGGACAAGGCTCCAGGTTTGATTAATCAAGTTAATAATATTCAAAGGTACACATGACAAGTTGATGACTATAGTTGAGATAACAGTCTTTGTAAAGTATCATACTTGATAGCATGTGAGCATATAGAGGTAAATTCTTAACGTAATCATTTGTATGATACAACTAACACCTCCTCTAGGAAGAAACTCGTGTGTAGTTCTAGGTTTCCATGGAGGAATGTTTGATCACAACACTATGAGAGTGTTGACCTCATTTTTGTATTGTATTTCTTACCTTTAATATTTGCTTCAGACAAGTTACAAGTGATAGCTCTAAAGGAGCTATTGTGACGATTGTTCATGCTATTTCTTTATATTATCAAAAGGATATTACTCTTGCTTGTTGTTTTGTTGACCTTGTTCTAGGTCACAAGTAATTGCTAATGTTTAAGCCATTATTATAGATGTTTGCATTTCATTAGATAACAATAGCATAATCCAAGATCACTAAGAAATACACAATCACAAGAGACACAACATTTATCCTGGGAAACCCTCTAGGGGAAG
>SNQJ01S0050733.1:0-14779 GCA_010110895.2 Picea sitchensis | reverse complement strand
CTCTGAGTTATTTTTTTAATATGATTGACCCACGTTCGGTTCTATTGGGTTTCCAACTAGACCTCTAAAACTATCGTCTCTCCTGGTAAATTAGAAGGCAACGAAACTGCATAGAATACATTGTGCAGTCTCACTCGAGATAGTCTTAATGGGTGACTTCAATACTTAGGTGTTTGCATTCTAGGATTGAGTGGAGATCTGTAAATTGTGTGCATTGAGGGTTCTACTTAACATATTAAAGTAATATATTGTCATTCCCAACTATGCATGTAATGTAATTAGCTCATTCATTCATCAGACTAACATCTACCCGTAAACAGTAAAAGAAACACTAACATTCATCGCATAACATAGGTTTTACCATGGTTCACCCCCCCCTGGGCTACGTCCACAAAGATCTAGCTCTCAAACTCTTTTATTATAGTAGTTCAAAAACTACAGTGTCGTGCACTTTACAACTCATCCTCAATCGGGTCGATATCTATTACGAGGCAGACTAGATTACACGAGGCTCCTCAGCCTGTGATTTAACCCTTGAGATCTACGCTTATCACTCTCTACAGCTCAACATCTTACAAAATTGGGTCGTATCACAGAGTATTACAACCTAGTTATAAAAACATGACTCCTCCCTTCTGTCATCTCTTCATATTACCACTACTACCTCTATCTCTCTATCTCTCTATTTATCTATATACATTTCTAGATCGTCATCCACTACAAATTTATTACGAAAAAACTAACCCTAACGTCGTTAGGTCTTCCATGCATGCATGTGTGCTTCTCTTCCTTCCATTTGTCACTTTCCTTGTGCATGCCTTTCTTCCCAAAATATCCTTTCTTTCCATTTTGGTCTTCTTCCAACAACCCCCCAACACTCTCATCCCAAGCCACCTAACTCCTGTCTGCTTCATCAATCTCCCTTGTGATCGCTTAGAACTTCTCCATGAGATTTGTTGCTTGTGTTTGGGCCCGTGTGTTCTTCTCCTTGAGCGCATCCAATATCTTTATTGCAATCGCGTCGCTAACCATTCTTGCACATTATGCCTAGGTTTGTGTCATACATGTTTTGGCTTCTTCTTCCTATGCAATCACCTTTGTTGCTCACTCCTCAAATGGTTACATTTGAGCCTGGTGCTCCTTTTTCTACATCTGTGCAGTTATGAGTTATTCCTATAGTTTCTTCATGTCTTGTGCCCCTTTGACATGCTCCATGATCGACATTGTCTTCTTCCTTTGATTGAGGTCTTGGATAGTTGCACTTATCCTTTCTCCTTCCTGATCCCACTGTTGGACTTGTTGATCCTCTTCCATATTTGTCCAAAGATGTGTTGCTTTCTCAAACAAGTCATCTTCTGCATGGAATTGTTGTTCTATCTCTTGTATCTTCTCTGTCACCTCATGTTTCCATCGCTCCTTCATTATTGGTGGAGTGGTAGGTGTGAGCTGCTCTCAAATATTCTTGATCTTCTTTTGGTATTAATCGATTTTCTTCATAATATGATAAATTTTATCTTTTCCTGTAAGTTTGGCCTTTTGCACATTCTTTGGGATCTTATTGTAGGCTATGACAACTTTTTGTTCCAGTCCCTTCATGCGTTCCTTCCCTTCTTTGGTATCAAGCTTGGCCTACTCGAATACCAATTCTAGCTCATCCTAGTTATCATTTACCTACTATAATTCTGTTGTATTTGTTCATACACGAGACTGTACTTATTGTGTAATGCTGACCTGAAGTTTATACAAGGCCTTGGATGGTATTCGCGATAATACCAACTATGGTTGTGCCAAGATTTTCAGGGGATTCGTCCCCACAATTTCATCCATGCACAACATGTTGGGTGTGACATGAAATGTTGAACTCAGTTGTGGTATCATTTGGATTGTATCCTTCTCAATTGCTCCAGGTGCACCTCCTAACTGTGATGTTGACAAGCCTATTTCTATGCTACTTTCGGCTACCTGTGCTTCCCCGATATTCCTGAGGAGTTGTTTCATGTATGCCAACTCTTCTTCAATTATGTCCCTTTGGCATGCAATGTTCTCAAAATCCTCGACTGTATGATAGTGGAAAATTGGTCCACCATGTCTGCATCATCCTCTGTGATTGTGTATTATGGAGGCATTTTATGTGCCTTCATCTTCTTGCGTGCACCCCCCATGTGGATTGTTGGATGCTTACAATGTCCTGGCTCTTCTGGCGTCACACTTGATGTAGTTTCTTATGCTACCTCGACCTATTTATGTTGTACCTGTGGTGCCTATATGTTGTTCTTCTTCCTCATCTGGACTTCTATCTTGGATGTCCCTCCTTTGATTTGTTGTGGCTTATTCTAACCTATCCTTGGTTTCTTGGGAACTGTTACTTCCATGGGTTGTGTTTGTTCCTGCCCTACCTCCTCAACTTGTGTGTGTTCCTGTCTGACCTCCTCCTCCTCTCTCTCTTCTGATATTTCTTGAGTGAGGATTGGAATCCTCCATTTGTCTTCCCAATCCTTAATGGCCATTTGTATGTCCCCCTCCGTTATGCAGTACCGTAGTTGTAACCATTGATTTTTGGGGTCCTTCCGCACCTATATCCACATCGCATGTCTAATGGCTTTGAATTTGTCTATGCCTTGATACCATGCGACAACTTTGAGTTTTATCCTCTAAGTGTTGGTGATGGTGTCTTACAGGTCGCGAAGATTTACTTCAAATAAAGCTTCATTCACTTTCCTGTATTTGGCATCCAAAGTGACTCCAAGCGATAAGTATCGCACTCCATGGTAGGGTTTTGGTCTGGTGGTGAACAATGAGTACTTCGGATCCTTCCATACCATAATGGATATCAAGAGAAGTAGCCATGAATAATGAAATAGTGTCCCTAGATCCTATGCATCCTTACAGCCGTCTAGGAAAAAAATCAATAAATAACAGGCCCTGCTGAGTGTGGTTCCCTCGACACACTATGTTGCAGCTGTGAAAATCCTAGACATGACTTCCTCCTTGCGACATTTCTTGAGAAAATTGCATACCATAATTTTTGTGTCCATTCTTATCACGATGTCACTAATGTGCTTGATAATGATTTTGCATAACCCCCTTTCAGTGTTGTATTTATATTTCATCTCCTCATCCAGTGATTTCTCCTTTGTTTTGTCCTCAAGGAACTGTGCAAGATCCATGCTCCGTGATGGCAACCCTGTAATGTGTGAAATGAGCTCTACGTCTATTGAGACGAGCTGTTCTGGCCACAGATATCTGGAATGTGTGACCGCCATCAACTGCTTGATGCAATTGTTTCCATACTGGCCTCTTCCAAAGTGTGGTAGGTCCAACAGACCTAGAATCTAGGTTTTTTCCAATCTTGTTGCCCACTGGAGTGGTTAATGAATTAGTTCCCCAAAGGAATCTATACCCACAGTCTATAGGTAGACCTACTTGACGAACTTAGGGAACTTGTTAGGGTTCATTACATTCTGGTCTGAGTACTTAAATTTCTCTAAATAACCAAAAAAGTTTGTTGATACACTTACCCATTCCAGTATGCAAGGAAAAACAATTGCTACGGCAGGTTGTCTGTGCAGTGACCTAGGTATCATTTTCTTTCCCTTTCGATGTGGTGGCTAACTCGAGGTTCCAACCTCCATTATTCCTTCTTTGACACACCGTTCTAGTCAGTTAGTGACATCTCCCACTGCTCTCTCCTATGGCTAATCTGACACAGTTCTCTGTTATTCTTTTGGATCAACCATTTCTTCCTAGTTTGGGGCCATCCCATTGACTCTCGAGGCTTCGATAGGGTTTTTAGGTTGCCCTAGGTTTCCTTCATCTTCATTCTGTCGGCCCTACCCCTATTCCAACATATTGATGTCCATGCCTACATGTGATGTCTGTTGGGTTTCTTCCTCAATGGGTCTATTGGGTATTATGTCCATATTGACGACTTCTAGCAGCTGCGATGGTTGTTGCTCGCTTCCCTGCGATTGTGATTGTCATCTAGTTCTACCTTGGAGTTGTCTGGCAGTCTGGTTCAATTCTTCTTCTTTAGGTGGTTCCATGGTGGTGAAAAATTGTCATTCGCCAAGATCAATAGCCTCTGTAACCTACGTGAACTTAACTATATGCTTCATATGCACTCTCGTTCTTGCTCTAGTTCCAATTTTGAAATAACTTTTCCGCTCCAGCGTCCCTGCTTTTTATCGACGTCGGGCGAAGCTTGTAGGGGATGTTATTGTGATTATGGATTAAATGAACTATAGGTTCCTTCATAATTACCATTGATTTCCCTTGCTGCCTCCAATTGGTGCAATTAATGCAACATCCCATCAGTCATTTCTGGCATTAAATTTTGATACCCATTGTCAATTGGCATCTCTTTTGTTGTCTCCTTCTTTCCCGCTTGTTTTTCATTTTGAACTTGACCATTAGCCTTGTCCTTGTACAAATTCAATCGAATACCATTGATCATATCTCTAATTTATGTGCCTCCTAATTCCTTCAACTATACATCTCCCCCATCTATGACAGTGTGTACTTGTATGGTCATAACCAATGCATTCTAAGTTTTCCCGGGTGTTGAATGGATTTACTGCCATACATCAACACTAAGTATCCTTCTTTGAATGTTTTCCTCTTGATATGTTTGTCATTCCAATATTAGTCCCTTGCTTTCTAAACTTGTTGGTGGAACCCTGCTAGGATCCTATCTTCTTCCATGCTCAACAGTTGATTCAGCCTGTCTTGTACTATGCCTCGTTCTATCATGTTTGTAATTGCTGCGACACACGGACTGGGCACCAAAAAATATAATGCCACCACTACTTCTTGTCCATATACGAGTATAAATGGTGTGTGTCCTATCAACTGTTTGCATGTGGTCCTGTAATCCCACAATATTGTGGGTAGTTTTAGGTCCCAATCATCCCTGTTGACATTACAAATCTTCGTTAGTGCATTTTCAAGCATTTTGTTAAAGGATTCTACTGTCCCATTCGCTTGTGGATGATATGGTGTACTCTTTTGATGATGTATTTTGAACTCCTCAGTCATCGCCTTAATAGTGTTGTTAATGAAGTGAGTTCCTTGGTCACTCATCAAAATCCTTGGGCAACCAAATCTAGTGATCACTTGCTCAAATAGAAAGTGTGTTGTTTTTCTATGTTGCAATCTTTGACTGGTGATACTTTCTCCCATATTGTGAGGTATTTTGTTGTGGTGATAATGTAACTTGCTTATGTTCTCTTGGAGAGTGGGTTAATTGGTCCCACAAAATAGATTTCCCATTTTTCGAACACCTGTAAAGTTACTTGTGGTTGCAGGGCATCTTGTCCCTTCTATTTTGTTTACCAACTCTCTGACATACATCACATCTCTAGCAATACTCTTTCAAGTCTATGTGAATGGTTGGCCACCATAGTCCTGCGTGCAATACCTTCTACACGGTAGATTTTCCTATGTAATATCCTCCTTCTATTCCCCCATGGCATTCTTCTAAAATTCTTGGCCTTTCATGTTCTAGCACATATCTTTGCAATATGTTGTCTGTGCCCATTTTGTATAAATGTCCTACAATCAACTCATAGTCTGTAGCTTGGACTACCATGTTTTTCTTCTGTGCGGTGTTATATTCCTGTGGCGCTATACATGTACTCAAGTATTGGATGATGTCTATGAAGTATTCATCGACAATCTGGACTAAAAGTAATTTTGTGTCTGGAAAGTTTTCCTCTAAATTTGTGGGTTCATCTTCGTTTGTGACCCTTGATAAGTGGTCAAGTCCTACATTCAACTTCCTTGGCTTGACTATTACTTCAAAATAAATTTCTTGAAACAATAGTAACCATCGACATATTCTCCTCCCCAACACTGACTTGTTGACTAGGTACTTAAGGGATGACTGATCTGTGAACATATTAAATATTTTTTCCCAATAAGTAATGTATGAACTTTTTCAATGCACAGAACATAGCTAGGCCTTCCCTCTCTATAGTGTTGCAGTTCTTCTCTAATTCTAATAGTTTTCTTCTTGCAAATGTTATCGGATGATCCAAATCTCCTGTTCCTAGTTGTGCTATAATAAATCCAAGTGTTATGGCCAATGCATCTACATGTACGTGGAATGTGTTCTCCCAGTTTAGGAATACTAGTATTGGCGCAGTGACCATCTTTCTTTCAGCGTATCCAAATTGTGTTGAAAATCCTCATTCCATTGGAATTTTGTATCTTTTCTTAGCAGTTTCGCCATTGGCACAGTGATCTATGCGTATCCTTTTATAAATTTTATGTAGTATCCTGTGTGTCCCAATGTCGCTCTTAGTTTTCAATTATTTTTTGGTGGTGGTAAGTTAATGATTACTGTGATTTTGGCAGGATCTACTAGTAAACCTTGCTTGCATACTATATGGCCCAACAGTATCCCAAATAGTGTTACAAAAATTCATTTATTAATGTTTAATGATATATGGAACTGCCTGCATATTTCTAACGTTAGCTACAAGACCTCTACATGGTATTTCAACAGACTATAGATTGTCCAATCATCCAAGTATCCCTCTAGAAACTGGTGGATAAATTCCTTAAATGAAGCTATGAATACTCTGCAAAATATTTTTGGTGCAATATTTTGTCCAAACGACATGATCGTGTACTGGTAGGATCCCCATTTCATAGCAAAAGTGGTCTTGTATCTGTCTTCTGATGCCATCTTGATCTCATGATATCTTGAAAATTTGTCGGTGAATGAATAAACTTCATGTCATCCTACGTTCTCCAACACTTCATCCGTGAAGGGTGTGGGGAACGGGTCATGTAGGCATGCCTCATTCAACTTCTTCAAGTTGACCCATATTCTTATCCGACCTTTCTTTTTCTCCTGATTTACCATCAGGGTTATCCATTCTAATTCTTCCACGGGTTCTATGATTTCGGCTTCGAGAATCCTATCGATCTCATCTTTAAAATTTTGCTTTGATATCAGATTTAGTCTCTATGGTCTCTTTCTCATCGATCTTGCCTCAACTCTGAGTGGTATCTTCATTTCACCTAGCTCTCTTCCTATTCCCTTCATTTTTGTGAACGTTGTAGGGAACAGGTCGTTGTACTCGTGCAATAAACTTTTTATGCTTTCTACTATTTGCTCATCCCACTAGTCCCCAATGTTGGCCATTTTAGGATTCTCAGTTGTCCCAATGTTGACTTTATTCACCTTGATCGATGCAATGATTACTTCTAATTCTAGAGGTGTACCTTCCACTTATCTCTCTCCTTTTTCTTCCTCAATCTGAATATTGTGCAGGTCGTCTTCCTCTGGTACTTCTTCCTACACATGGTACCATGACAATAGTTCTTTTAGTGTCTGTCTGTTCTGTTGTTGTTCCTCTGTTATGAGTTCAAATTCAAGCCCCTTAATGAATATCACCCCTCTTATTTGTTTAATTGTTTCATCTATGTTGGGGTTCTCATGCTCGAATGAGAAAGTGATTATAAAATTTTGTTGCAATACTGGCCAAGTCGTAGTTCCTCTGCACAGTTCCTGGTCTATATACCAGTTTGTTGGTATGCCCTCTAATTTGTGTACAAAATGATGAGGCCATTCCTTTGGAGGTGTCATTTTCCACAATGCTCTACATTGCTCCAATTGTTCCACTGGTGCCCCCTTTCCATCGTATTTCTACGGTTGGTTTCTTTTTTTTTCTGCGCCAAAGCATATGTTTAGTAATCGCTTCCATTGGTACCAATCCTTGATTGTTTCCTTGTGTGTGCCCCACCATCTTGCACGTGTCGCCTTGAGTGGTATATCGAGTCCTAAGAGTCTCTAGTTTTCTAACACTTCATCTTCTTACTATGTCAAGAATGCTTCTATATCATTTACCCCATGGGAAATCGGTGGTTCACTTATATCTATACCTATCCATCTTACTATGCAGTCTATTCTTGCGCATATTGTTGTGGAAACTTCGTGTAGCCTTTGTTTCTAGTTATCTAAACCTGTATCTGATTATGTCACACATGTAGTGATGCTAATCTATAGTTGGGTTTACGTAACCTTCATCTCGCGCAACTTTCCTATACAACTAGATGATTTCCTCCAAGCCTAAGAAAGTAGGTTCTGATGGTTCTAATGGCACAATGACCTTGTATTCTCCTAACTCAAATGCCATTTTCTATGTTTTTAAGTTGATTATGGCCTGGTTATCAAATTCCCAATCCAAGTTAAGAAATGTTGGATATGGTGTTGTGTCATCCACTATCTCAATTACTTTGAAGTACTCTTTCGTGCGCACTCCATACAGGTCTATTGTTACTCCTTTCATTCTCCCAATTGGTAGAACTCTATGTTGGTTTGATAGTTTAAGCTGAATGGGTGAATATCCTAATGTGGACTCTCCCATACGTTTCCATGTCTTATTGGGTAATACATTAACTTAAGATCCTAGATCTAGTATGATATCTCCCATGTTAAAATCTTTGATGTTGGCATTCAGTCTTAACTCCCTACTTATTCTTCTCCTTGTATGTAGGTGATTGACTGTTTTTTGTTCTAGTTTTTTTTTCTGTCTCTATGCTACATCTTTCTAACATACTTTGTAATATCTTGAGAGAGGATGGATCATTTAATATTTTTACATGGGATTGCAAGAATCCTTTGATGGTACTTACTTGTCCCAGGGGATTCATTTCTTTCGTATGATCCAATGACGGAGGAATTTCGAACTCTGGCCCTCCATTGTTATGCTGCTCAGTTGAAGTCGACGCGGTGTCTTTCTTTATAAATTCTCGTCTTGCTTTCTTAAATGTATCGTTCTTGTTCTGCACATCGAACTGCTTCTTTGTTTCGACATTCTTCTTCACCCATTGATGTTGTACTAGCTCTTGTCGGACTACGTCATTTCCTATTTTACCTCCTCCGCACATAACTATGTTGATGTTTCTTCCATCATCCCTCACTTCCACGGAAATCCATTGAAGATTCAGGTTGTTCTGATTCCTCTTTTCCTGGATTTTCCCTAGTAATGTAGGACATTCTCCCATGTCATGATCAGATGCATGACAATACATACAAGTCGTTGGTCGAAGTGGACATTATCTTGCATAGTGTCCTGGTTGTTGATAGTTGTGACATACCATTGGTCCTCTACCTCTTCCAAAGCCTCCTCTTACTCATCCTCCGTCTCTGTAGCCAGCTCGATCTCCTCCTGGCACGTTATACTGAGGCACTTAATTGTACCCCACGATATTATACTGAGCTTGTGTTTTCTGGTACTATGGTTGTGTGGTATTATATGGTTGTTTCATAGTATTATAATGTGGTTGCGCAGTGTTGTATGGGGATGGTACTTGGTTAAATTGAGGTGCGGATTTCCCGATCATCATTTCTACCTGCACCCTATATGCATATGATGTCCTTTCTCTCATCAAGTCCTTCTTCCTCTCATATGTTGCGTGCAATATTTCTTCAATCTTCTCCACATCCCCAAGATCTTATACCTCTTCTTCTTCACTTCCCAATCCTTCCCTCATGGCTACGACTCTCTTATTGGTGTTCACCTTGTATTGGTAGGGTACTCCATGGTGCGTATTTCCATCCGTCACCATGATCTGCTTGATCTGGTCATCATCCATAATGATTGGGTCCAAGGGTTCCTCCTTTTTCTCTTTATTTACTTCTTCTTCCATTTCTCCTTTTTCTGTCAGTGCTCCCCCCATCCCCCATGCACGCAGGAAATTTTAGCTATCTGACTCCATTGCCATTACACCTTTTGTTCTAGAGAAACATATTAATAGAAGTATATAGTGAGAGAATATACCTTCATCGAGGCCTACGTAGAAACTCTTTCTTTGTTTTGTTGTACGAATTCCTAGTATCTACTGCAAATTCTGTTATAAATCCTGCTACAATATTGTCGAGCCAAAAATCTACTGCGTGGGTGAATTTGTTATTCACCTGTTGTAATTGTTCAATTTGAACTGGGGTCCACTCTAAGTGTCGGATCCAGTTTTATGTGTGGTTATCCTTTAATATCAATATCCACTACTGCAATAAATGTGGAAATAAAAAAAAAGGACTTCATACAGATCAATAAACACATAATTCTCAAGATATTTGCGTCGTGTTATTCTAGGGTTTTTGTTATCCTTCTGTGCAAATTATAGCTCCTTTTTCTTCAACCAAGTTTCGATCTCTACTTTTGTGGGATTTCACGGTCTCAAAATTCCCTTCTAACGGTGCATTTGTCTCATCTTCTTGTCGTTTGATTTGGTATTCTTTTGACCTGCCTTCCGTAGATATTTACATTCTTTTTAACAGATTCTCACTAGATCATATATACTCAATCCTTTGATTTTTCAATCGGCAATGGAACCATTTGTTGGTTTTACTTCTCTAAGTTATACCTTTAATGTGATTGACCCAGGTTCAAGTCTATTGGGTTGCCAACCAGACCTCTAAAACTATCGACCCTCCTGGTAAACTAGAAGGAAGTGGAGTGCACAGAGTACACTACCCAGTCTCACCCGAGATAGTCTTGATGGGTGACTACAATACTCAGGTGTTTGCAGTCTAGGATTGACTGGAGATCTGTGAATTTTGTGCACTGATGGTTCTACTTAACATATTAAAGCAATATACAATCATTCCCAACTATGCATGTAATGTAATTATCTCATTCATTCATCAGATTAAAATCTACTCATAAACAGTAAAAGAAACACAAGCATTCATCGTATAACATAACTTTTACTATGTTTCACCCCCACTTGACTACATCCACAAAGATCTGGCTCTCAATATCTTCAATTATAGTAGTTCCAAAAATACAGTGACATGCACTTTACAACTCATCCTCAATAGAGTCGAGCTCTATTATGGGGCATACTAGATCACACCACAATCTTTAGCCTATGATCTAACCATTGAGATCTACCCTTCTGACTCTATACAACTCAACAACTTACAAAATTGCGTCGTATCACATAGTATTACAACTTAGTTATCAAAACATGACTCCTCCCTTCCACCATCTCTTCAGATTACCACTACTGGCTCTATCTCTCTATCTCGCTATCTATCTATATACGTTTATGGATTGTCAACCATTACAAAGTTATTCTGCAAACCCTTAACGTATCGTCGTTAGATATTCCATGCATGCACATGTGCTTCTCCTCCTTCCAGCTGTCACTTTCATCGTGCATGCATTTCTTCCCAAAATAACATTTCTTTTTATTTTGGTCTAGTTCCAACAGAGTGTGTGATGATGATGATGATTGACGCCCACTAAGATCGAATTGGTGTATCAAATCTTGAGAGGGTAAGGGATATATATTACTTGAAATTATTTAGAATTTTGTTTCTAAGAGACACTTTCTAATATCAACGTATTTTTGTTGAGTTAAAAGGTTTGGAAGGATGGTAGTGTGACAAATATTTTAAAATTTTGATCTAATCTAGGCACAAGCTAGAAAATATAAGAGAAAGTGATTTTCATTTTCAACCTTCTTAGTGTCACAAAGGTGAAACACTTTTTCATCCCATGGAATTTTAGGAATTGACCAACCCCTAGTTTCACTATGAAGCTTGTGAGAATTTTTTCTTAACTTAGCAATGCCTTTTTTTTTCTTTACACTTGTCAAAACAAAGAGACACTTTTGATCTTCTATATTAGAGTTGATTACATCCTTATAATACCTTAATTTTATTTCTTCTTCTAACTCTTTATCACACCACATTTTCTCCTTAAAATTTGATTTCATAATATTTGTAACAGTATCCTTATTCTTCAAAATCGTGTCTTCCATGATCATCTTTATGCCATCCTCGCTTGACTCGATGGTGGTTACAACTAGATTTTCAAGAAATTTTAGGAAGCCTCTTGTCTTCCATGTTGTTCAACTTGTTCTTATACTTTAGGTATCTAGTCATAGTTGTTCTCTTGATGGGGGAAAGGATTGCCTCTAAGAGTAGGATGGGATAGGGTGTATTTCCTTTAATTTTGAGATCATAAGTTATAAAATTCTTTTGTATTTGACATATGTTTCTATAGTATTGATGAGAGATAATGCATCCTGAGAATTCACATCCATAAAGAATAACATGCATAAAAGAGTCTCAAAGAGGATTTTTTCCTTATCCCATATCCAAATATGAACTGATTTATAATTGTTTTCAAGGCCATAACAAGTTTTTCATCCCCTAATAATCCTTTTCTCAATTTTGTAATTCCAGTTGAGCTTGTGGTGAATATCGATTCTGAGATATTTGTATGAATTCAGTTCCTCCAACCTATTGTTATCATACAAAAAGGTATCATAAGTGATCTTATTGGATTTAATGATCATGAACTTAGTCTTCTCACTATTAATAGTCATACCCATATTGGATAAAAAATCATTGAGGATTCTTAGATGGTTTCCAAGATTGTGGGCACTCATCACCATAAGAACAATATCATTAGCATAAAGAATAAGATTGATTATTATACAAGTGAGAGTAGGTCTGACACAACCTGCTTCTTCCAAGCAATCTTCTAATTTCTCATTTTATATGTCAAAAAGGGTAGGGGACAAGGGACAACCTTGCTTGACTCCAATATTGTAGTTAATCTCTTTCGACCATCCCTCAACATTATTAAACTTCGAAATAATGTTATCATACAACCGTATTGAAGTATCTCTCAACTCGAAAGGCACTTTTATTTCTTTCAACCTATTCCAAATGTTTTTCCTGGGAGTTGTGTCAAAAGATTTTCTAAATTCAACAAAATAACAAAAAAATTGGTTTAATTGTTGCAAAACTCCTACGAAATGATTCTATAGGTAGAAATATAGTCCATAGTTAAATGATATGTCCTAAACCTGACCTTTCCTTTAACTCTTTTACTATGAATTTCTATCTAAAGACTAATATTGTTTTCCAGAATAATTCCATAAAGTTTGGCTAAAATATGGATAATCATAATGGTCCTATAATGAGAGGTAACTTTTCTATCCCACTTTTAAAAGTAGGAACAATGAGGATTTTTGTCCACGACTTAGAGAATCCCTTATTGTCTGCTAAATTGAAGAGATTATGTATGTGAGGGATGAGGATGGGACCTTTGATTTTAAAATTTTTTCTTAGCCTTCAATGTCCTTAGCTTTCCCAGTTCCAAACCACTTAACCCCGAACTCTATGTCATCCAAAGAAAAAAATTCATCCTCTGTAGGGACAACAAGAATGGTGTCCATGGCATTAGGGAACTCATAACAAATTTTAAGGTAGGAATTCTAGTCCCTTAAGGGAATCATAATATATTTTTTAGTATTTTGGATTAAAATTTTCCTCCATAACTTATTAGGATCCAACTTAGATAGTTTTTAAAGTTTCTCTTCCCTTCTATTGATATAATACTTTTTTTTCGTTTTAATTAGGGATTTGTACGTATTGATATTTTCAAGTTTTAAGGACTCAATAGAAGCATCCCTAAGGGATTTCCTAGCAATTTTACATTCTTTATCATACCAAGTGTTGGTCATTGTATTATTATTTTTACAAGACACCTCGAAAGAGAACTTGTTAGCAAAAGTGGAAAGGGTAGTTGCAAAATTATGATGAAGGTCTTCAATGTTGTCCTTATAACAGAGGAGATGTAATTCACTATTTAAATCCTCTAAGAAAAGGTTAAATTTACTTTCGTCATAGTGTAGTTGCCTTTGATTATTATATTTGTCTTCAATGGTGTTCCTGTGCATGGAAAATTATAGAGTTAGGGTTAAAGGTCTATGATCAAAGTTGGGTTCATGGTCATTTGAAAGGTCAAAAGTTACTATCTAGTTTGAAACATGATATCATATATTAGGGTAACATCATGAAGATGGGTTACACTTTTGTTTGTTTTATGAGAAAAAAAAGTGTATTTTCACAAGTTCTTCAACCTCCGGCATAAAAAAGTTTTTTTATTTATTTATAATTTTACTTTACAGTAAAAAGAAACTTGTGAAAAAGTTTGTTAAATTTCCAATGACTATTTTTCAATTTTTTTTTATCACTATTTGATATGTCAATTTGACAATTTTTTAACAATATGTTCCTTAAACATGCAAGGAATGATAATGAGTAACTTTTTTCTACAACAATGTATATATTATTAAAATTATGTTCTTAAGAAACGAAATATACTGCAACAATCTATAGAGAGTCTATTTTATTATGACTATAATTTTGAATCTAATAGATGAATATTATAATTTCTAGAATTTTTTGAAGTTGACAAAGGTGAAAACGTTGCAGATTTTAAACACATGTTTTTCTACACCTTGTAGCTATCTTAATTTTTACTTAAAACTAAAATCTAAATATACCCTTTTGAAAAGAACAATGTAAGGATTATGAATATGTATTTTTTCTAAATTTTTCACTGTATATTTTTAGAGATACCGATATTTCATTTCTCCGAATCATAATGTCTGTTGAAAATATTATACAATGATTTATTTTTTTTAAATTAAATAAAATTGGATAAAAATAAAGAAAATGAAAACAAATTATACGAATTGAAAATAGATTCAATTTTGGAAATGCTGGTGTCATTTTCGAAGCCAAATTCTCAGTATTTACAGGAGTCCGCAACCTTCGAAGTTCAGGTAAGCTTGGGGAAATTATGTAACATCCCGCTCTGGCGCACTTACCAGACTTATTCTTTGAGGACACTTGCTCGCAAGTGATCTGGATTTTTATGATGATAAAAATTTTTCCTTCATTACGATGCGTTAAGTTAGATGACAGGATGTTTTTACTACTTTGATGTAGACAGGTGCT
>SNQJ01S0050732.1:0-46527 GCA_010110895.2 Picea sitchensis | reverse complement strand
CCTCTTCACAATCTATGTAGAATAATTTCTTCTCACCACACTTATGTCCCTTACTGTACTTGCTGTCACAATTAAAGCATAAACCTTTTGCTTTTATTTCCTCCAATTGTTGAGGTGTCAACCTTTTAGGTTGAGGTGTTTTATAAGAAGGAGCATTATTTTCTCTATAGATGTTAGGATTGGTCCTTCTTGTAGCCATAGCCATATTTTTACTTTCAACATTTCTTGCCACCCTAAATGCATTCTTCAATGATTTGGGTTCCCAAAGTAGAACCTCGTGTTGAATGTTATCTATTAAAGTTCCTATGAATACATCAATCAAGTGCTCATCGGGAATATATGTTACCTTTATATTCAATCTTTGGAAGTTCTCAATGTTCTCTGTAACTAAACCCTTTTGCTTGAGATTTATCAATTGGCAAAAGAAGGTATTTCTCCTTGTATCCTCATAGTGTGATATCATTTCTTCCGTGAAAATTGTCCAAGTGACGATGGATTTGTGAGAACAAAGCCATTTATACCATACAAATTGATTAGGTTCTAAATATAAAGAAGTAATTCATACCTTTTGTGTATGTGGCACATTATGTAGATCAAAGAATTGCTCCATCTGAAGTGTCCATGTGATAAGGTCCTTACCATCAAACTTCCTCATATCGATCTTAGGAACATTGTTGGTCTTCAACCCAAAGTTGGCATTTCTCCATTCTTGATTCACCTTCCTTGTGTCCTCATCATGAATTTCATGGGATACATTTTCACTTTCAGGTGTCCTCTCTATTACAAGATTTTTCAATACTTCCAAGATCTCCTGTTTTAAACCATCCATCTTTGCCTCCAACTTAGCTTCCATCTCTTGTAGTTCATCTTTTGTTATTGTCTTCTTTTGTAAATCATTTATGTCCCTACGCATTTCTTCATCTTCATCAAGAGTCCAAGTAGGATTGTCTAGAGGCTTATTTGGTGTAGAAGTTCCTTTTTTTGGTGGCATGTTGGCCAAGTATCACTTTAAACCTTGATTTTGAGGTGGTTATGTTAGACAATCTTCCTTTTATTGTATCTAAAAAATTTCATCCCTTCTGATTAAGAAATTTTATTTATTGTAGGTATCTGATACTTCTTCTTTGCAATGCCATAGGTCTGATCAAAATTGGATGTGCCAAGTGGAATTTACGGTAACTTCCCCACAACTTTCTGATTTTTTTCCTTTCTCGAAGATCTCACTTGTATAGCGTGCCCCACACAAATAATTGACATAAAATTTTGAAACTCGTACCAGAAATACTAAATACTATCCACTATCCAATGCAACCAGTATCACTCAATTTGGATACTCTAGGAAGAAGTTATGATTGTTTTACCTAGAACACCTTCTTGAGGCTAGTCAATAGGACTAGTTTGATACCCTGTCTTCCAGAGGGTGTATATACAAATTTAATATGACCCAGAAGCTAAAAGTTTTACCGCAAATACATTACTAATTTCTATGAATATCCTCCAGATTTTAGGGTATGAAACATTACAAAAACGTTTTTATAGAAAACATTCTGCAATGACTCAGTTCAGGATGATTCCAGTACCCTATCTTGCATAGGCTATTTCTATGAAAGTATAAGGCCGTAGGAGTTGAAATTTTAACCCAATGTACCCTGATCTATCTACTAAATATCCTCCAAGCCATTCCTTCTTAAATGTTGTAGAAACATAGTTATAGCAAAAATTCCAAGGTGTCTCAGATGTAGCAGCGAAACCCTAAGACCTTGAACTCTGATACCATTTGTTAGGAACCAAATATCAATATAGCATAGAAAAACCTCAGAATAAGTACTCAACGCCTTGAAAAAGAGATAAATTCAGATAATAAGTCTCTTTGAGGGGGAAACCTCATTATGCCCACATAAATGTTCAATTACAAGATGATTCAAAAAGAAAATGTCTCCTTGGTATATATAGGAGACTAGGAGGTATAATTACGACTAATGGAATAAAGCCGACATAAATAAAATAACATTACTATTGTGCTACTTATATGTCTAGTATAATTCACTCATTAATTATGAATCTGGGATTCGTAATCAACAGAGTTGCAAGACACCAGTAAGAAAGGTAATTCTAATGTCATGAGTATAGAACTATTCTAGACTATGCATGCTGAAAATAAGGCAAACTAGCAAAAAAAAACATGGTTGTCTTTCACAAAGAGGCTATCTACTCCATTATGGCACATGCAAGTATGAGATGGAGATATTTTGACAGATCAAATCTTTTATCTGACCCAGAAAGCTAACTATGCAAGCATGCTTCTGAAAGATAAATCACACATCAATCATCGAGACATAGTATGGGTAGTTCAATAGTCAATATATTGAGTATGTTGTGGTTCACAATGTGTTGTTGTAAACTTCACTAGTTCTCCATCAATTATGTTTGACTAATGCTTCCAACATTCATGTCCATGAAACAAAATCAAATTCATAAAAACAGAAATAGAGCATATGCAAAACAGAGTAAGTAAAGATCTCTAAACAATTGAAACCTAAACTGAACTATACTTCTATTCTCTGAAAGGGTTAAAGCTTCATCTAGTCTAACATTTATACTATTGAAATCGATTACTAACACTAATCTATAAGGATGTTGACCTTTGTTGGGTGGTGGTCCCTTGCTGCTTCAACAGGTCAGCAACTGGAATTTACAGTAAGATTGCTTTCGATCCACACATTACTCTTACCCAAAATTCAAGACATAGAATTAAACTATGCTAACAACTTAACTCACATTCATTCACAAATGATCAAGACATGGAAATAAATGACATCCTTCTATTAAAATTCAACTCAGAATATGTTCTACAATATGTAACACTGCTTCACATGTTGGATTATACTAACTCTCTACTACCTCCACCATCCTTGTCATGACTATTTAAACAGTGTTAGTCGTGAAACACAAGGAGGTGAAATCTTTAGCAAATTAGTCAATTGTCAAATTTATATATTTGGTTACATATTTTAAGCTTCATCCTCATGACATGAAGTGAATGAGGATGAAGCAATAAACAAACAATCTTATCATAACCTTGCTAGAGCTTTAATGATTCGGAAAACATCCAAGAATTATCTTTGGTACGATCTGGAGCTAAACTTGGTATATTATGCTTCCTATATTGGTACCAGATCGTGACAAGTGAGATTCGGTAAATGGTACCGGATCAGAATAGTGCACAAGTGGTTGGTACCAGACTAGAACAATCTGCGGCCATTGATACCAGATCACGACAGTGAATGGTTTGGTATCGGATCTGAATGGAAGGTGCACTTGGTACCGGATTCAGATAGTGGCAATCTGGCACATAAGTATCGGATGGCTGAGATGGTACAGAAAGGCTGGAATCATCTAGAGGTCAAAGGTTACACATGGGAAATTAAAACATTAGTACATGAAACATTTAGTCTCCTAGCTCAATAAACCACAAAAATGCATGAATTAATTATACTTTACCTTATGACCTCATCAATGGCTAATGGTAGTGTTCTTTGTCATTTATCCAAGCTTAGGTTAGCCAAAAAGGTATAAATGAGGAGTATAATAGGGTAGTGGGGATATCAATTTAGAGTCTCAACATTCCCCCATGCTAAAACCATTGCATTTCTTCATGCAACTGAAACAAACCCAAATTTTTTCAAAATTTGAGACTCCATTCTTTACTTTTGTGGATCAATGATGTTGATGTCAAGGCTTCTACTTTCAGCTCCCCTTTTATGACCCTAATGTATTGCAAGAGTCTTAGTACCTTCTTGATATTATTAGAAGTCTCTTCATGGTCATCTTGAAGTTGCTGGTTGGTTACCTTCAGTTTCTCATTTTCCTTTTTGATATACCTGTCCAATAGTTGGTATTCCTTCACTTCTTGTTTGAGTTCGTGCTCTTGTTTTTGTAGCTCCCCAATCTTTTTCTTGATATGTGCTTTTGTTAAGGTCCTTGTTGACTCCATTGTTTTTGGCTGGATGTATTCTCTTTCCTCCACTTCCTCCCTCATCCCACATAAAGTAATAGTGACTTGTTCCTCAATCAAGCTAGGGATGTCATCCTAGACTGATAGGTCTTTAGAAGGGGAGGTAAGATCTATTGGATCTTCATGTGTATGAGGACTGAAAATTGCTTTTCCTTTCTTTTCCATGCTCCTTGTGGTTTTTTTATAAGGGGGTACTGGATCAGGAGTGCTCATAGGCTTCCTTTTCTTCTTTTCTGTTTGTGGAATAGTTACAGGGATTGTTCTATAGACTGTTCACTTTTATTTTCTGAGATATTCTTCTCTTTCCTCACATTTTTTGTCTTATGACCTTCTCATCAAGTGATACTGTTGAAGTCTCCTCTACTAATTTGGTTTTACCTTTTGATTCTTGACTTTTAAAAATCTTATTGACTTTGGAAGAGGGCCCTTCTTGTTTACTAGCTTTATTGTTTTGGCTCACTGTTCTAGATGAGGGAGTTACCTTATCTTTGTTTCCCTTTTTCTTTTGAGGTTCCTTATCTTTCTCTGGAGCAAGCTGGGATTCGTCTATAGGTTTTTATTCTGTGGGAAGGTGTTGAGTGATGAGGATTTCCTAGCTAATCCTTTGCTTCCTGATTTCATGTATAACTAACATCTTAATAAGACCTTGATGGTAAATGCTAGTCTTCTCAGTTTTGGATAGGGATTTGACACCTCTTACCATCTTGTTCAAACTCATCCATAAAAAATATGGGAAATCAATTTCAGGGCCTCCTTCAAAGTGTAATATAAGCCTAAGATGATATATGAAGGTTACAACATACCTACCCTCACAAGTGAGGAATCGTTGAAGACTAGCAAGCATTGGATGATACTCTTCCTTGATATAGTTCCTAGGAATCCCGTTTTTCCAATTAAGGTGTTGATGGTCTTCTTTTGAAAATTGTTGGAACATTTCCTTGTTGATTCCTACTCCTTTGAAATACTCAGCTCCTCTGTTAGGTAATCCTATGGCTTCCCTTAAGGTTTCTTTATTGATTGTTAGCTATAGATTTCCTATGTGTGCAATCTCTCCATCGTAACCCTGAATAAATGCGTGAGATACCTTGTCATGACAGCCTGTGAATTTCTCCAAAAATGGCATCCATCCCGCTCTAGCATACTTCTCTCTACATAGTTGGAACTCCTTGGTCTCTCTATAAATCTGGAAGACCAGTTCATGTCTACTTACAACCATCTTTATAAATTGTGAGAAAAAAAATCGAGTTGTAGCGCAAGGATTTAGTCAGCTGATGAGGGTAAGGGTTTGGTACTGGAGATCGCAGGGAGGAGTAAGCTCGGAACTGGAGAAAAGTTGGTAACGGAAAAAACAAATGGTGATGGCGTCGCTAATTTGGATGGTGAGTTTAAGTAAAGATGTCGTAAAGGACAATTAGGACAAGATGAGGCTCATCTGGATGGATTCGCCACCCATATAAGCCATTTCATTTTTGACCGTTAGTGCAATGATGGGGATAGAACGTTGGGTGTCGAAGCATTATTGTTGTTAGGTGATTGGACTTCTAAGTGGTAAATTTTGATGTTGAATCATGGCTTATGACATGAGATACATTCGTGATTACTTAAGGATGAAGCACGTTCGTGGCTCATCATTATTAGACATGTTCCATATTCACTCTTTTGACGTGATTTTACCTTCAATCATTTTCAAGTGCTTATGTGATGAGAGGATTGATTAAGGTTAGGCATATGGGTATGAGGGAAGTGATAGTTAGGTGCATGGTTTTAATATTAAGGTCATAAGATCTAGTATACGTTTTCATACCTCTTGTAGTTTTATAAGCAAAGGAAAATAAATAATACCATGTTACCTTTGTTTTTACCATTGTATAATCAATACCCATAACATATGTGACTACCTTTGTATTTGAAGCTTGCAGATTGTTAGAGTTCATCTTTTTAGGCTGGAGTTTTCTGGAAGCTTGGTACCGAAATTTCCTGTACTTCATGAGACTTCTTTAGTCTGTGCTTGTCTTCTTTTGTGTCTGGTTCTGTAGTGTTGTAGGGTGAACCTATTGGTTTCTGAGGATGAGGTGTGAGTCTGAAAAAGAGTTCTGAAAAGAGTTATTTGACCCTCCCCCATGTTGAGGATGTTGCATTTCCTTATGTAAGAAGATCTAACATCCTATATCATAATGGGAAAAAAATGATAAGAGAAACGAAACCAAATCAAATTCCAAAAGTACATTTATCGCCTAACATATGATCACATGCTTAGCAATTTTGAAATTGCCTTTATTTTGATGACTTATTGACAAGGGTAGCATTCAAGAGTGAAGACAGGGAGGTGTTTATATTTTTGCTGGAAGAACAGATCCAACCTAACTTGCTTCATAGATTTACTATCATTAGATCTTATGGATAAATTTCATAGTATAAGTAGATGAGACTCCCTAGTTAGGGCTCCACTCTTAAGAAGTTTCCTTATTAGGTAATGTAGGCTTTAGATGTCAGACTAGTAAGGTTGACTTAGGGTAATCCTTAAATGGAAATTTTCTTGTAATAATTAACTTTGTTTATTAATATGGAGTTTGTATCTCATAAATGTTAACAATGAGCTTTGCTTGTAGTGTTCATCTTTTAGATGACAAAATTGAATTTTTCAACCAGACAAGTATAGATGAGACATTTCTCAACCAGAACCCACTGCCAACAAACCTGTTCAACACTCTGGTGGGGTAGTTGTGATAATTAGTGAGAAACATCCCTTCCCCAGGCAAAATGCCCCATTGCCAACATGCCTATTCAGTACCCTGATGGGTTTTCCTAGTCATACCACATACCAATACCCGCTGCCAGCAGACCTGTTCAGTATCCCAGCGGGTTAGTCTCTTAAACCCTTTTTCCATCAGAGGATTCTTGTCCATAGTCACATATTTTGGTTTTTATTAAAGAGTTCTTTTGCATGGTGACAGGGGAGGCTCGTCTGAAAACCTTTTTACAAGCTGGGATGGTATTGGGTTGGAAGGTATATTCTCTTATTTGAATGTCTATAAAGATGTGTCTGAAGGAAAAATAAACTTATGTATGCACATTATTTCTTTAGAATGATCCAGATGTATAATTCTATCTGAGTTTGTCCATAAGAGAACGACCTAAAGTTAACTTAGGGTACTGATACATCCTCTTCCATAAAAGTTTTCCTAGTGTGCCTATGACAGAGAGTGTTCATATACTCATATGTTACTCTTTAGTAAGGATGATCCAATGAATATTATTGAAGTCAAGGTAGGGTGAGATAGTTACTTGTAGGCTAATATATTTTTTTATCCCTTAATCATTTTGAAATACTGGATAAAGGCAAATTCTAGACTTTGAAGTAGATTAAGAATGGTTCTTTTAATGATCATAGGTAAAGATTATGTCTTCTTTGTCAAGCTACAAAACCAAAAGAAATTTACAAATTCTTCCCTTAGCTAGAAATAGAACCAAAAGAAATTAAAAATTCTTCCCTTTAGTCAGCAACGAAACCAAAAGAAATTAAAAAATCTTCCCTTTAGTTAGCAACAGAACCAAAAGAAATTATTTCTTCATGAGGGTTTCCATTTGTTGTTGCATTTGTCTCCTTAGTTCTAGCTTGAGTGATTACTGCATGGCTTCATACTTCGTAAGATTTTGAAATAGGCGTAGCATTCCTTAGGTGATGTGTCTTGATAGTACCGTATAAGGATAGACTTCTGGTACTGAACTAGCATAGGACTACTGGTACCAGACCAAATAATGATCAATGTGGATCAGTAGGAAGGTCTCCTTCTTTACTGATCACCTGCATATCTAAATTCTGTAATATACGAGTCAAAAATTCCTCTTTTGATAGGGGTTTGTTATAAATTCTCAATCAGTGACCATTCACAAGTAGTGGTGTTTGATTTTTGTCGATTGTCTTTATCTTGATTGAACCATTATCATAGACAGTGTCAATTTTGTAAGGTCCCATCCAATGAGTAATTAACTTACCTTTGAAGTTCTTGAATCTGCTATCATACAACATGGCCCAATCTCCTTGTTGAAATTTTTTCCTTTTGAGATACTTGTCATGCCATTTTGTTCTATTCTCTTGAATGAGGGTGGTTCTTTGAACTGCTTCCTGTCTAATTTCGTCTAACTCATTAAGCTGCAAGAGTCTTTGTTGTTGGGCTTCATCCAAGTTCATACCAACTTGTACTACAGTCCTGAAGGTTTTGATCTGGAATTCTATGGGGAGAAGCACCTGCTTCCCATACACCAACTCATAAGGTGTATGTCATGTTGTATTCCTCCAGGTGATTCTATAAGCCCATAAGGCTTCTAGTAATCTCTCATCCCAATCCTTGTGGTGTAGCTGTATTGTTTTGGTAAGAATGGACTCAATAACTTTGATGGTAGATTCTACTTGTCCATTTGCCTGTGGATGGTAGGGTGTATATTTCATGTGTTTGATTTGATACTGTTATGTAATAGCTTTGACTAGATTAAAGGTAAATTGAGTCCCTTGATCAGTCACAATTTCTCAGGGTACATCAAATCAAGTAAATATCTCATTAAAAAGGAAATCTACCACTAGTTGTTCGCTTGCAGCTGGTAAATTTTTTGCTTCAACCCACTTAGTCACATTTTCAGTACATACAAGTATATACTTTTTCTTTTTAGATGTAGGGTTAATGGGCCCTACAAAATCTAATTCCCATTTCTCGAAAGGCTCAATGACTACTTGGGCTTGAAGTCACATTTGGTCTCGTGCAATAGGCTTACCCATTCATTGGAATTCATCACAATTGGATACATAAGTTTTAGCATATTTGAAAATATGAGGCCAATAATAACTAGATCACAGAACTTTATAAGAGGTCCTATAGTCTGCGAAGTGTCCTCCACAAGGACCATCATGGCAGGCTTGCAAAATATCATGAATTTCATCTTCCCTTACACATCTCCTGATTACCAAATCCGGTCCTGTTTTGTAGAGACAATCATTGTGCCACATGTAGTTTGCACTTAGCTGAATTACTTTCTATTTTTCTCTAGGAGACAATTTCTGAGGCATTTTCCCTATCAAAAGATAGTTAGCTACATATGCATACCAAGGAGTAAATGTAGAAATAACAAACAAATTTTCATCAGGAAAGTTATGTTCTACTGGTGTGTTATCTCCCAGACGAATCATGCTAGATAAGAAATCATCCATGAGATTATCCTTACCAGGTCTATCAATAATGTTGATATTGAACTCTTGTAATAATAACAACCATCTTGTAATTCTAGGATTTGTTACAGGTTTGTTCATTAAGAATTTGATGGTTGAATGATCAGTTTGTACAAAAACTTGATATCCTGTAATATAGTGTCTAAATTTATTGATAGCATGGACCAAAACTAGCAATTCTTTTTATGTGACTGTATAATTAACTTCAGCTGAAGACAGATTTTTACTGACAAAGTAAATAGCATAAGGCATTTGATTTTCCCTTTGTCCAAGAACTTCCCCAAGGACTGTGTCTGAGGCATCGATACAGATATGAAAAGTAAGGGACCAATTTGGTCCTCTTAATACATGGGTAGTTGACAATTTCTGTTTTAGAATATCAAAAGATATTTGGCATTCATCATCCCAATTAAATTCGGATTCTTTAGATAATAATTTGAATAAAGGGGTAGCTAGGCTTGTAAAATTTGGAATGAATCTTCTATAGTAGCCAGCATGCCTTAAAAAGATGTGAACTTCCTTTTGTGAGGAGGGTATTTTGATTTGTGTGATAATATGAATCTTTGTTGGATCAACTCTCATTCCAGAACCATAGATGTGATGTCCCAAAACAATACCTTCAGTGAGAAGCATTTTTTACTTTTCATTACTTAGGGAAAGATTAGTTTCCTTACACCTAATCAAGAATTTTTCTAGACTGGTCAAAGATTCCTAGAAGTCTTTTCCATGGACTGTAAATTCATCCATGTAGACTTCCACGCAATCCTTGGTCAAGTTAGATAAAATGGCTAGGACAACCCTTTGAAAAGTGGTTGGGGCATTGCAAAGTCCAAAAGGAAGAACCCTATAAGCATAGGTTCCCCATGGGCAGGTGAAAGTGGTCTTCTCCTGGTCTTCAGGTGCTATTTGTATTTGGTTATAACCACTAAACCCATCTAGGAATGAAAAATACTTCTTCTCGGACAAGGTATCCAACACCTAATCAATGAATGGTAAGGGAAAATAATCCCTATGGGTGTCTTTGTTCAATTCCCTGAAGTCTAGACATATTCTCCACTTACCATTTTTTTTGGGAACTATGACAACTGGAGACACCCATTGACTATTTGAAATGGGGTATATGAGATTGGCTTGAAGGAGTTTCTGCAATTTCTCTTTTAAAATATCTTTGAGGGATGGATTCATCCTTCACTGAGGCTGTCTAACTAGTCTTATTTGGTCATTAGTGTAGATGTGATGTGTGCATGTGTAAGGGTGAAAGCCTTTCATGTCTGCATAATCCCATGCAAAGGCATGAAATTGTCTTTGGAGCATTTCAATTACTTGTGTTTTTTGTTCTGGTTCCAAACTAGAGTTGATATACAAAGGTTTTCCTAGGCTAATCTCAACAATTTCAGTAATTTATTCCTTTTTCTAAGGAAGCTGGTGATAAAGTATATAATTGAGTGATATCAGGGTGCCAAGTTTGTTGAAATTTGGAATTGAAAATGTGTGACAACTCTGCAAAAGACCTTGGATATTCAATACAATTTGTATCAGTCAAAAATAAATTTAAGAATTTTTCATCTGATTGTTCTTGCATTCCTCTTACTTGTTCAAGTGTTAACAGGGGTTTGATGCAATCTTCTTCTCCATAAGGGTTTTCTAACCAAACAGGTATCTCCTGTGCCGATTGGGCATAAGGGAAGAGGACAAGATTTTGGCTATGTGTGCCATTGGATATAGTCATCTCACCAGACCAACGACTGATAAAGGAATCTTCTATGGCCAGCCAAGGATGGCCAAGAACCAGATGGTGTCCTGGTTTGGATGATGATTTAGAATAGATGACTAGAAATTATACTGGATATTCCCAAGAAGTTAGAGTGACTGTGACATCATCTAGACTTCCTGCGGGGCTAATGACTGACTTATCTGTCAACTTTATCATGGTTTGGGTTGGTCTTAACTAGTTGATTTGGAGCTTTTGCATAGTGTCAAAAGGCATTACATTAATTGTTGCACCCAAGTCAATGAGTGTGTTTGGTAAGGAAATTCCATTAATTTCAATAGTGACTACTGGGTTCCCATGGTCATTATATTTTTATGGCATTTTAGAAATAAATCCAGATAATTGCCCCACAACCTGAACAAGGGGAGTTTCCTTCTTCTTCCTTCCTGGTTTCTTAAGGTAAAGATCCCTTATGATTTTGGCATATATGGGGATATCCTTAATGTATTGCAGCAAAGGTATTTTTATACATACATTTCATAATTCATCCTTTATATCTTTGTGCAAGGGTGGGTCAAGTTTCTTCACTAATAGTCTTTCGGGGAAGGGTTGAGATTAACTTGTTGAGGTAGTTGTATAGATTGAGAAGTGATTGGAATAGGAGGGGAAGTCTCTTCTTCTGCAGGGGTGGTTTGAGTTTTTTCTTCCTCAGAATGATTATCATTTTCTTCCTGAATTATTACTCCAGGATTTGATTGATTTACAACTTTCCTTGATCGTAGTTGAATTTCATAGGTGGGAAAGGTTTGAACTTTTGTATTCTACATAGGGTGGGTGGGTCGATTATTGGGGTTAGGGAATAGTTGGGCAGGGATTGTTGTTGGTCTCGAAGGATTGTGGGCAGCTTGGTTTTGTGGTTGTTGATTGGCATTTATAGATACTTGCTGCTGCTGATTAGGGTTTAAGGGGGTTGTAAATTGATGTTGTATAGGAGGTGGGAGTAAAGATTGCATATGTGGTGGGTTAAATCCAGGTAGTAATTGGGAAATGTTTGCATGATACTATGGATATGTAGGGTAAGAGATATTCCCATACACAGGCCCCCTCCAACCTTGTTGCCAAGGTTGAGTTTGGGCTTACTGAGGTGTCCATTGTGGATAGGGGATTGGATGAGGCCCCCATTGTTCCTGTTGATATTGTGTATTAGGGTCATAAAATGTATTGGGGTTTTGTGCTCTCCAAGGTCTTATGGAAGGGTATGGTTGTTCTTGTGAGACTCTTCCTCCCTTATACATGGCTTGTAGCTCAAGAAAAGTTGGACACTCATATGTGGGGTGTTCTAGTGTACATAGGCCACATATTTCTATGACATTTAATGGTCATTCTTTCTCACCATGCTTCTTTCGGCATCTGGGACAGAAGATTGCTAAAACAATCTCTTCTTCTTGTTTCTTTTTTAGTTTTAGGGTATCTAACTGGTTACTGATTGTGCTCAAGATGTATGTTTTAAAGTTCTCTAATAAGTTTCCTAACTCAATTCTGGTGACAGTTCCTGAGCTTTGTCTTGTATTTCTGTTAAAAGAATCTCTTAGTGTTTTTCCTATTTTAGCTTGTCCTCTTGAGTATCTTCTACAATAATCTGCAATCTATGCAAAAGAATTTTGGTGCACATCTCCTGAACTTAATAAGTTTAAAACTTATATGCATTCATATCTAATACCTTTCAAAAATACGGTTCCTACTACAGCTAGGTCTGTGGTGAATAGTTTTGATTTCTAATAGTTGTATACGAACCTTTCTAAGTAGTCTTCAAGGCTTTCATCTTCTGTTTGCTGCATTTAAAAAATGTCATTTTTAGCATTATCCTTATAATAGTCTTGGTATTTCCGTAAAAATGTGTCTTTCATCTGATCCCAAGAGAGGATTTTATTTTCTCCTAAGCTCATGAACCATCTTAAGGCCTAATCTTTCATTGTAGCAGGAAAGAACTTAAGTTTTTGGGCATTGTTTGAGTAGTTATAGCTTCTACATAATATGTCGAACTCAAATAAGAATAAGTTTGGATATTTAGTTGACATACCTCTGAAAGTGGGTAACGATGATAGTGGGATGTTTTTCATGCCGATGTTTATGGAAATATCCAATATTGGAAACCCAAAGGTCTCAGTCTCAGTGGCTGTGTTTCCTTGTTCTTCTGCCATTCCACTGACAGATGGTTCAGAAATTGGATTTTGTGTATCTCCTAAGTGTTCAACAGATTCACGTTCTACCTGCCCCAATGATGATTCTTTTGTTTTAGTTTCTTCTTCTAGAGCCTTGTTGGCTCCCCTTGAACTTCCTCCTAGTGGAATTTTTCCTGCACCAGTGTTAGTTGGATTAGTGGGGGGGTTGTTTTTGAATCTTTAGATCTTACAAATCTACCCTTATTATCTCTATATCTATGCATAAAATGAAAACTTGATTCTTAACTGAATTGAAATCCTAATTCTATCTAAGAGGTAAGAAGACAACTTGGCTTTGAAGAACCCCACTGTACTGTCTGCATGGCTCTTCACTCACATCTTAAACAATTTATCCTCCTCCCTCAAGAAGCCTTTTAAAATCATTCAAAGACTATGCAAACAATCTAAGCTAAAAATCACTTCCTACTGTTTGCAACTCCCCAAAAATGGGGCCAAAATGTTGTCCTACTTATATGTTTAGTATAATTCACTCATTAATTATCAATCTGGGATTCGTAATCAGCAGAGTTGCAAGAAACCAATAATAAAGGTAATTCTAATGTCATGAGTATAGAACTATTCTAGACTATGCATGTTGAAAATAAGGCAAACTAGCAAAACAAAACATGATTGTCTTTCACATAGAGGCTATCTACTCCATTATGGGAGATGCAAGTATGAGATGGAGTTATTTTGACAGATCGACTCTGCTATCTGACCCAGAAAGATAACTATGCAATCATTCTTCTGAAAGGAAAGTCACACATCAATCATCGAGACATAGTATGGGTAGTTCAATAGTCAATATACTGAGTATGTTGTGGTTCACAGTGTGCTGTTGTAAACTTCACTAGTTATCCATCAATTATGTCTGACTACTGCTGCCAACATTCATGTCCATGAAACAAAATCAAATTCATAAAAATAGAAACAAAGCATATGCAAAACAGAGTAAGTAAAGATCTCTAGACAATCAAAACCTAAACTGAACTATACTGCTATCCTCTGAAAGGGTCAAAGCTTCATCTAGTCTAACATTTATACTATTGAAATCAACTACTAACACTAATCTATAAGGATGCTGACCTTTTTTGGGCGGTGGGCCCTTGCCGCTTCAACAGTTTAGTGACTAGAATTTACAGTAAGCTTGCTTTCAATCGACACATTACTCTTACCCAAACTTCAATACATAGAATTAAACTATGCTAACAACTTAACTCACATTCATTCATAAACAATCAAGACATGGAAACAAATGGCATCCTTCTATTAAACTTCAACTCAGAATATGTTCTACAATATGTAACGTTGCTTCACATGCTATATTATACTAACTCTCTACTACCTCCACCATCCTTGTCATGACTATTTAAAAGTCTTAGTCATGAAACACAAGGAGGTGAAATCTTTATCAAATCAGTCATTTCTCAAATTTATATATTCGGTTACATATTTTAAGCTTCATCCTCATGACACGGAGTGTATGAGGATGAAGCAATAAACAAACAAGCTTATGATAACCTTGCTAGAGATTTAATGATTCACAAAACATCCAACAATTATCTTTGGTACAATCTGGAGCTAAACTTGGTATATTATGCTTCCTATATTGGTACCGGATCGTGACAGGTGAGATTCGGTAAATGGTACTGAATCAGAGAAATGCACAAGTGGTTGGTACCAAACTAGAACAGTCTGCAGTCATTGGTACTGGATCACGAAGGTGAATGGTTCAATATCGAATCTTAATGGAAGGTGCACTTGGTACCGGATTCAGACAGTGGCAATCTGGCACATAAGTACCAGATGGCTGAGCTGGTACAAAAAGGCTAGAGGTCAAAGGTTACACATAGAAAATTAAAACATTAGTACATGAAACATTTAGTCTCCTATCTCAATAAACCACAAAAATTTATGAATTAATTATAATTTACCTTATGACCTCATCAATGGCTAATGGTAGTGTTCTTTGTCATTTATCCAAGCTTAGGTAAGCTAGAAAGGTTAAAATGAGGAGTATAATAGGGTAGTGGGGATGTCAATTTAGAGGCTCAAAAATTACTAATGTAATATGCCTTGATTAAGGGGTAATGAGACACTATTTAGTGCTTAACATGGGGAGTCATTCCGAATAAATTCACACAAATATAAGTCCAATATCTCTATGGTAAGTGTTGATTCAGAAAAGAAATTGATATGTTCTAGTAGGAAATCTGCATTTCTTTCCTTAAGAGAGAATCAACTAGTTGATGAATTGGTAAAAATAAGGGATCTCTAGAGAGATGTACTAAAGAGAAGAAATATCATTTGGAGGAGTTTTGTTAGGAGTAAATATAAGTTCTTTAGGATCCTAAAGGGTGACCACATAAGAGGAAACTGGAGCATAATATGTAGTTGTTTCCTGAATACTCATTTTCAAATATTGGTATGCACTGATAGCCCATCTTGGAAGTAGATATAGTGAAGAAATAGTTGCAATAATTTCTAGATCGGGGAATAATTTCACCAAGAACCTCATCTTGTGGGTCACCTATCATCATATTACCCAAAAAGGCATTGGAAATATTGTTGTGATTGATGTCAAAGATAGGGGGAGCCTACAAATGTTTAATATAAATATTACAATCCTACAAATGTCCATGATAAAGATTGCAAGATGGAGATTGTTGAAAGTATTACTTTTGTATTTTTGATGATCATTCTAGATAACCTATATTTGAAGGAATTTTTACCCTACATACCTAGATAAAATTGGAGCACATGTTTTTATGGTTGGAAAGCTTATTATTATACCTTTCCAATGGTATATTAAATTCCCTCTAACTCCCTAGGAATGAGGAGATATTAATTTTTCCATCCAACAACTAAACCAAATAATTAAGGTTGGCTCAACCAATATTTATAGGTTGGACCTGAAAGTGGGGAAACATTACTATAAAAATATGATATGTTTTCACATTTGTAGTGCAACCAAACAGGAGATCAAGTTTGAGGCGTGGTAAATTAGTTGCAGTGTCTTTTTAAGATATAAAGGTGCACAAGAGAAGTCCAAGGTATTTTATTGAGGTATTTCGTGTGCTCAAGGTGTGCTATGAAGGACTAAAGGTATATGATGCTAGTGTGTGCATTGTTTTGAGGTTGTTATGTTGTTATGAGTGAATGTTGTCGTCAGTGGATGTTGTCGTGAGTGAATGTTGTTGTTAGTGGATTTTTCCGTTAGTGGATGTTTCCATCATTGGATGTTGTAATCAGTGATCATATTCTGGGAATGATGTTATGAATCTCACTAGGGAATGAAGGCTACATGTGACTAAGGTTTTAAGGATTATTTGTTAATGAAGCATGCAGGTAAAGTCATAAGTACTATGTGTTTGAAGATCTTGGACTGGTGTCTACACATATCTTTTTGAGTTGGTGCTTAGGTTAGGGGATTGGTGTCTCCCGTAGGTTGGTGATTGCAATTTTTTTTATAGTAGGTTGGTTCCTACAACTGCTACTAAGTTGGTGCTCAATTGAGGATATTAATGTCTCCAATAGGTTGGTTCCTACATCTTGTTGAGTTGGTTCTCAGTTAAGGATGTTGGAAAGTTGTTTTTCATTGATATCAATCCTAGAATAAATCCAAGATATGGGTGTATTTGAAGAAGTATCCAAAGTGTTCCATTTATGGAATATATTTAAGCATGGCCTTCACAAGAAGACGCTTTGAATAATTCTACAATAAACCCTGGAAATATGGCCAAATGGTTAAGAAGCCCCTGGGGTGTGGTCATGAACATCGAAGTTGATTGAATAAGAAAACCATGAAGGACATGAAAAATGCATATAACACATCCATAGATTGTAATCCTCATAATTTTGTTTCCAACGGTAGGTGGTACATCACGTGGTTCCTCATGGTTGACAAGTTATGCCCTCTTAAAGATGAATCAGGTTGAAAGCAAATAAAGAAGCCCGAGATCCAAGGACAAAAAGTTACAAGTCGGACCCTAAAAAGTGTTGCAAACAAGAAATTACAAGTTGTCTCCATTGCAATGAATATTAAAATAAATATTAAGGATATTGTTTGTAAACTTGACCCCAATGGAATAATCATTAAAAATTAAATTGAATTTTATTTGGGTCAAGTTGGCCCTAAAAAGAGGGTGCCATATATAGTATAAATAAGGCACCTAGGAGTTCATTTTTTACATCAAATCAAGTAATTTTTATCATATTTAACCAAGGAGATTTGAGGCAAATTTCAGAGGGAAGATGAAGTGAAGAAGGGTGAAATTGCAAGGGAAGATGAAGTCTTGTGATTATGTGTTTTAAGGTGTTCTAAGAAAAACATTCATAACTTATTCATAGAGGATCCAACTTTTGTGAGACCAAATGAATTGGAAATAGTAGAGTACATAGTATGTTGTGTGTGATTTTCAAAACTAGATATCAAATATTCAGTGTGTGGCATGCTCTACAAGTTTGTTCTCCAGAATAGGCCAGAATTCAACAAGGTCTTCCAATTTCTCTATAACTCCTTTTCATGGACGATTCATGGAGTGAAACGTGGAGAAATTTTAGGGAAGATATTAAAGAATATTGGGTACAAGTTTCAAACATTTACTCATTATAGGTACAGATTTATGCTTGTTCAAATTTAGGGTTTGTGACTAATCCAAAACTAGTCCCCTGAGATTGAGGTAAAGTTTGATGAAGATGTTATTCTCTTGTTAAAGTTGAGGAAGGTCTACATATTTGTGATCACATACACCAGGTTGATACATGAATAAAGGTATACTTTATATGTGTTCTATTTTGATGGTTTTGTTATATTCTTAAGGAATATATTGGATGGTTTGGCACATGCTTAAGGCATGATTTTTGCATATGGGTTGAGGAGCATCTTGGATATTAGGAACATAGTTTGAGATGTACTTTGGTATATGTTTACATGTTTGAGGCACATATTGGTAAATGGTTGATGGATGTTATGGTACATATCTTAGTACATGGTTGATGGATGTTATGGTACATTCTTTAGTACATGGTTGATGGATGTTATGGCACATCTTTGAGGCATATCTTGGAACATCGTTTATGGATATGGTACATGCTTGTTACATGGATGATATGGCACACATTTCTTATCATATGATTTAATGCACATCTTGGTGATGGTATTGGTGTATGATTTATGAGAGTAGATCTGGTATTATTGATGGTGTTATTGATGATGATGTATCTTTATCAGTGACAGGGACACTGAAAGGTTGGATGATGATTATTATAGGTTGATTATCAGGGACTATGATTATCAATGAAAGATTGATTATCAATGAAATGTTGATTATTAGTGACAATGTCGATGACAGGTTGAGTCTACACTTATATTTTAGGGCAGAAGGAAGGGGCAAGGAAAGGGGTTCATATCATCCTTCTAGTTAGATCCGGGGAATATAGGGAGTTGGAGCTTCCATCAAGTCGGAGCCTATAAATTAGGGGATCCTAGCCTCATTTCGGTTGGATATGGAGAAGACAGGGAGTTGGAGCTTCCTTTAGGTTGGAGCGTGTAAATAAGGGGGTTGGATCCTCCTTCTAGTTGGATCTGGAGAATTTAGGGAGTTGTAGCTTCCTTTAGGTTGGATCCTGTAAATAGGGGGTTGGAGCTTCCTTCTAGTTGGTGTTGGATAATTTGGACATTGGTTCCATAGATGATTTTAGGGACTAAATTTCTCCAATGGGATAATTTTCCATGGTTTTTCCCAAAAGAATATTCGCCAATTTCCATTTTTTCTAAAAATGATTCACCCAAATTCCATAGAATAAATTTATTTTACCTTAAAAATCGTTAAAATTTTATAGAAGCTATATAAAATCCTTAAAAAATTGAATATTTTACAAAACTATCGCCAAACATTTTACATTTTTCATATTAAGGTCTAGTAATATTATCCCATGTTTCTACATTTTAATATAAATTTCCATCCTTAAAATCATCCATGGTTGGTGCTTCCTATGAATGTAATATTTTGATATATAAGAAAGAATTTGTTGGTTTTCTCCCATTTGGGTTTGCACGTAAAATAATGGTGTATTTTTTATATTTGGTTATGATGTGATGTATTGTTTATGGTTATATGTTTATGATATGTTAAATGAAATCATAATTATATGGAATAATTAATCAGTTAATGTTGTGATTGAAATTGGTAAAAAATGCTCAATACTTATTCACCCCCCACCCCCTCCTCTTAGTATTGGTGAATATTCAAACAAAGGATATTAGTGTCTCTGGTAGTTTGATTCCTGCAATATTTGTAACAATAGGTTGGTGCCTATAGACATTTATAAAAATAAATTTATGGTTTTTCTTGATTGAGTTTCCATATTAAACGTTGTGCATTGTTATTTTAGTTTATATGTGATTATTGTTTCTCATCTAATGAATGATTAATGAATGGTTAAATAAAGTAAAAGTTATCTTATACTAATTCACTCCCCTCTTAGTATAAGCATAAGTTCAACAATTGGTATTAGAGAAGGTTCCTTCAGAAAATATTTAAGCACTAGAAGGAATATCTTGAGCACATATGGATTGTATGGAAGGTCTCCCTACAAATAGAGCTCGTTTATTTCATGGAGCAATATATGCAAAATGGAGTATAATAATGAAGACATATTTGTGGGCCCTTAGGTTTGGTATTTTGGAATCAATCACAACATGTTATACAGATGAAGCTGGGAAGGTGTCAAGTGAAAACAATGCAAAAGGAATAGATTCCATCTTGAGAGGCCTATGCGATTCTAATATTGTCAAGGTAATGAAGTGTACATCAGTTAAACATAATTGGGGCAAGCTAAAAAAAATTCATAGAGAGAGATTCGGTGATTGCTCAAGCTGTGAATTAGGGACAAAAGAATCACAATTTGTGAGAAATCTAAAACAACGACTCAACAAATACAAAGGTAATATACCCTTCAAATGATTTAAGTGTGGTAGAAAAGGAATTTTTTATACTAAGTGAGCATATGGAGAAAGGGAAGATAGTGATTATGATGAAGAATATCTATCCAAAACCATGGAAACAAAACCTATTGATACATAAAATAAAGATAATAAAAAAGAAAAACCATATTAAGAAAAATAAGATCTTGAATAAAAACTTGACAATGCCTTAGAAAAAATAGACAAGCTTAAGAAAAAGAAATTGCACAAATATGAAGAGGAGGATCATGATATTGAAGAACAAGAGAAGACAATTATCATCATGAAGAATTGACTGGAAGAAGAAAAAATGATAGAAAAAGTGGTGAGAACCCAATTGAAATAAAAGGAAAATTGCAAGAAATTGGAGGCTGAAATCATTTCCTTAAGAAAGGAACTAGAGAAAAAAATTAATCAGTTTAATAGAAGCTTGAAGTTTGGAAAGAGTAATGAAATATTAGATAATATTCTCAGTTTCAAAAGGTCACCATTCATCAAGATAGCTCTTGGATATGATGAAAAAAAAAATATCCTCGAGGGAAATGCAAGCATTTAGGTCACAAAGCCATTGGAAAATGAAAATGAAGAAAAGTCTAAAATCCATCCCAATATTCTCAAAGGCTCCATCAACAATGAAAGAAATAGTAGGAAAGGACATAATGACTAGAAGAAACCTGATTCTTCTCACAAGAATAACAAGAATGAGTTCAGAATAGTTGTTCCACCAAGAATCCCTTTCACAAACTGGTACCAAAATATCTTTCTTGGCTATTGTTTTTCTTGCAATAGTTTCGGTCATAAAGAAATAGATTGTAGAGATTCTGCAAGAAGTGATCATGTAAGAGATATAAATATAGGTTATTATAATACCTCAAAGGATGATTATGTGAGAAACAAAACTAGAATTTCTCATGTGTTTTCTAAGAGAAACTATAATTAATTTTTCCTCTACTTGATTATAATATTGAATGTTATAAGTGCATAACTATGGGCACATAGCATGTTACTTTAGAATATATATAGTCATACGTCCTAAACAAAACAAGAAATAAAATTCTCTTACCAAGCACAAAAAATAATACTCAAAGGTTTGGAAAAGGAAGCAAAAGAAAGAAACATGGAGAGATGAGATTGTGTTTTATGAGAAAGGATGTGATAAGTTAAATGAAGATGGAAAGGAGATTCACTATTTTGATTCTCACTCGAAACATGTACTCCCAATTTCTAGAAAAGGCAAGTTTGGGACATTTCCTTGTGAAGATTGAAATTCAAGTTTATAGTACTCTTTTAGATGAGAGAAGTCATCTGATTGGTCCTTGTCAGAAAGGAATGTGGATGCAGAAACAAGTTAAAATACTAAAGATTAACCCCATTTAGAAGACTAATGTCATGACTTTGGAGTGGAATGTTTGATCAATAAAAGAAATCAAATAGAAGGATAAATGTTGGATACTTGTATGATAAACAACCTGGATAATGACCGGTTAGAGATACATTTTTAATTGCACATTGGAGTGCTTGAAGGGAAGCACAATATCAAGGGGATCATCCCTTTACCATTGATATCAAAGGGGGAGCATTTGCAGAGAGGGGAATAATTGTAGATACAAGGAAAGTTGCAGATAGTGGGAGTATCAAAATTTACTAAGGGTTGCCATCAATGACAAAGAGGATATTGTTGGAAATATTTTTTTGATAGATGTCAAAGGTAGGGGGATCCTACAAATGTCCAATATAAATATTAAAATCCCAAATATGTCCAATATAAATATTGCATGATGGACATTTTTGAAAGTATTGATTTTGAATTTTTGATGATCAGCTTGGATACCCTATCTTTGAAGGAATATTTACCCTATAATACAAGAACCAACCTATTGTAATAATTTTGCAAGAAACAACCTATTGGAGACACCAATCCCCTCTCCTAAGCACTAAATCAACAAGATATGTGTAGAGACCAATCCAATATCTTCATACATATTGTTTTTTTGACTTCACCTACATGCTCCATTCCACAAACAATCCTTCAAACCTTAGTCACATGTATCCTTCATTCCCTAATGAGACTCATAGCATCATTCACATAGTATGAACATTGAAGTAAACATCCAATGATAGAAACAATCATTGATGGAAACATCCATTGACGACAACATTCACTAACGGAAACATCCACTGATGGAAACATTCATTGAAGACAATATTAAAAACTCAAAACAGTGCACACAACAACATCATAGACCTTCATTCATTCATAGTGCAACTTGATAACAAGAAAGACATCAAGAAAAACCCTTAGACTTCTCTTTCACACTTTTAGATCCAAAAATGACACCCCTACTCCTTTAGCACACCTCAAATCACTTTTGTGCACCTCATAATTGATATATTTCTTGGTTTCACTACAAATGCAAAAATCTATCCTGTATTTATAGTAATTTTGTCCCCACTTTCAAGGCCCACCTATAAATAATATTATTACAATAGGTTGGTTTTTATATAATTATTAAACCCCTAACCACTGAGACATCATCTCCTAGAGGTCACCTACCCAATTCACTCATATTTCATCTTCTTCCCACTAAGTCTCTAGCCTAATCTCCCTTCGGTTTCCCTTGTCATTTCTCAAGTCTGTGACCAAAGGGGTTGGTCACCCCTTTTGTACTGCCAAGTTGAGTCGAGTCACTTTGTCTATGTACTTACGTCCTGAATGATCCTAGAAGATCCTTTTTTTGGACTTGGTTGCGATGGATAATACCTCACTCTTATTTCTCAGGGTTTAGTCTCGAGAAGGCTTCCAATATAATCCTGAAAATATTATCGTATTAACCAGATGGCCTTATCTTTAAATACCTATAAGAACCAGTCCATTTCCATGGAAAGGGGGGAAAAGAACTAGCAAAGTTACTATGGCATTTTCGTGGCATGACATGGGGAAGGATCTTGGAAGAAAGATATATCTTCAGTTTACACCTGTAACTTTTAATATTTATTACTTGATTAATATAAAATATGATGGATGTTTCCCTCTAAATGATTGTTTATGTAAGTTTGTGTGTTCATTGGTAGAGAATTGATATATTTGTAGATCATGACATATTACGAAGTTTAGAAGCATCATTTTCTTGTATCTCTATTCTTGTCTTAGGTATAAAAAGAACCCAAGTGAGCTTAGCTCCTGTATGGTATAAAATCCCTACAACAGAATGGGGAACATACTGGAGAGATTGCCTCTGATGTTCTTTTCTTCCTTCTTTAGATGCTTTCTTTCTGAGATTTTTACCCATTAAAATGTCATGATCGGATTGCTAGAATTTTTTGTGCCCTTTCCCGAGTTGAGTTGAAGAAACCACTATATTTGATCTGATAGATCTGATCCCAGATCTAAATTTTTCTTTGTTCTCTATGTTGGTCACGAATTCCCCGTCCACATAGAATGACCAAAGCCTTCCTGGTCACAGTTTCCTACATTTGTAGAAGAGACCATCTTTGCTCCCTAGTCTACCAGGGGAAACCACACCCTTCGGCCACATTGTTTCTCTTGTTGGGTCGCGACCCGGTCACATTGTCTCCCTCTACAGTTAGCAATCGACCCCTTAAACTTTATTTTTGAATATTTATCCTTCAAAAAACTTAGTTAGACCCTTTTAGATCAGTTTCCTTCAACACTCCAAACCTGTACTAAGACCGTCTCTTTGATTTTTCATCAATGTGTTTTGAAATTTATACAACAATCTTCTTTTTATGGCCATATTATGTGATTTATAGGTATAAACAAGATCACCTAATTTAATCCTTCCAGTCCAGTAGAAGGTTATTTATAGCTTCCTAAGAAGATTTTTCTTTCAAAGCATACCATTTTATTATATAAGTCTCTCTTTCATTAATTTGAATGTTTGTCATTTCCCAAATCATTTGAGAACTTTTCAAACTATTGTTTAGACTTAAAATATGTTGGTGTGATTTAAATTTGAATGCTTGGTTTTTTTCTTCCATCTTTTTAATTCAATTCCAAACATGGTCAATTGAAAGAAAAGGATGAAGAAGACTTTTTGTTTCCATTTTCTTGTAATTTGAAAAAATAAAAGAAACAAAAACATTTCATTTATAATTCTTTAAAATATCATTGAAACAATATATGGGATATACCCCCCCCATATATGGTATATCCCATATATTCCAAAATTATTTCCCCCATTCCTCCCCCATTTACTCTACACCACAATCGAATTAGCGCAACTTCACCACAACCCAAACATCAACAGTGACATTTGCATCAAATGTTGTCCCCACCATTGTATCACCACTTTCAAGAACACAACCTTATACACCCTCCACTGGGGGGGGGGGATATTTTTACCCCATTGTTCTTAGGAGGAGATGCCAACCTCTTTGGACAACAACCTTCATCGAGAGGATTTCCTCCCCAAGGAATCCAACGAACGAGTTTTGGCCAACAAATACCCATGAGCCAACATTTCACTGGGGGAGAACCACTATACCCAAGAAAAATGTTCAACCAAAATATTGTTGGGGGAAACCCTCAACTTTTGGATCCTTTTTAATAGGGACATTTCCTACCATTGGGAGATAACCTTTATATGGCTAGGGGAAACCAACCACTGGGGGGAACCCCCACTTTTAGGTCCATATTCGCTCTGGGGGCACCAATCAACTAGGGAGAAACCCCCAACTACTATACACCACCCATCATGGGGCCAGACTATTCCCTCTACCACTACCCTATTGTATGGCCACCCATACCCAAGAATAGATAATACCATATGGATCCAACCTCCACAACCAGGAGGACCCCTTGGAGTCCCACCCTATGCTGGAGGACCTCCTGGTAGACCCCCTTGGTGGACCACCCCATTGTGGAGGGTGACCACCCTATGGAGGCATACCTCCTAAATGACCATCGTATGGTGGAGGACCTCCTTATGTAGGAGGACCCCCCTATGGAGGAGAACCTCCTGGAGGACCACCTTATGGAGGAGGACCCCCGGGGAGGACCACCCTATGGTGGAGGACCACCTTATGGAGGAGGACACCTGGGAGGACCACCCTATGGTTGAGGACCCCCTACAGGAACTCCAAAATAAAACCCATATGGAAGAGGACCACATAATCCACCTCCACATGTCAACAAACAACTTTCTTTTTTGGAAAATTTATATTTTCCTGATCTTTCAAGGTTGAATAATGATCCCATATGACAGTCCCCTTTCTGTCTCCCCATTCCTACCAAAATCCCTTTCAACATTCCCAAGTTTGATGGAAATCCTACAAGAGATGTAAACAATCATGTGATGACTTTCCACCTATGGTGTTCTTTGAACTCCTTGATGGATGATTCCATTTGATTACAACTTTTCCAGTGAACTCTTACAAGATCCACAACCAAATGGTATATAGAACTACTGCAGAACTCCTTTGACGACTTTAATTCCCTTGCTATGGAAGTTTTTACACACTTACAATTATCGATCATATATGAAACTGATACTGATATTTTAACATCGTTATGCCAATCAACCTCCACCCATATTTCTAATCACATTCATGAGTAGCGATGTCGACAACGACTAATTAAAGCCACAATCTCTGACCAACTATTAGCTGATTGGTTTACCAAATCTCTTCTTCCACCTATTGTTTGATATTTCACCATGGGAGGCGTCATTATAGAGGAACAAGCCATATTTCGTGCCCAAAATATAGATTTAGTATATTCTTAGTTAGGCATGTTATATGACTTGAATCCCCATGCTCCTTGGCCATCAAACGACCCACCCAAACCGTCACCCATACCCCATGTTGATGGTATGATTAGTCCCTTTTCTACTAATTCAGTTGGTCGGATGACTAGGCAACATTATCCATTAAAGAAATCTACCAATCCTAGTTCATATTTCCACACAAGTGCTCCAATGAATCCCCCTTCCCAAACCTCTGAGGTTAATTCGGTGCAATACACCGCACCCAAAAACCCACAACCATTCAGAGGAAAAAAGAAGGGTAACAATAATAAGAAAAATAAAAACTCTTTTGAGTAGTCAGGCCTCGAGACATAAGAAAACAATGCTTATGGTAAACCTAAATGGAAAGTCAAATATCCATGTATGATTTGTAAAGAGGATCATTTCACCAAAGATTGTCCTCGTCTCTCTAAAATCCATAAATATCTCGAACAAGGCCCATCCTCTTCTACACCTACAGTTTTAACAAAACCCTTTTCCCCCCAACAACAACAAATGGTTTTGCAAACAAAGCCACCCCCACCTGGGGGCATCCATGAGTCCTCAACTACCAATATCTTAATGCTTAAATCCATGATGTTATCCACCAGAACTAAGAATTATGATTCTCAACATGGGAATCCTCCATCAAAATATTCTCCCATTCCAATCCCACCCAATGACCCTCTCACTCTCAAGAAAAAAACTATAGAACCCACTTTTCTCCCTCCAAAAGGGGTACTTCGTCGAATGACACATAACCCTAACTCTAACATCCAAACACTATAGTATAGTGGAGGATCTTTATCAAGCCCCATGTGCCATATCCATCATCGTAGTATTGTATAGTTTTCCAACCCAACAAAAAGATTTATTAATAGGCATTGGGGGAATTGATCCCTCAGAGTAAAAAATTATCTCTTTTAACATTGACCAAATTGAACCCTACCTTTTGTTGGTGTCTAGGTATGAACGATTTATTCACCCTTTTTCTTACATTAATTTATCAATCTGGGTGCATATCCCTTCAAGGCAACGCGCAAGGTATATGCAGGGGCAAGAGCAGAATCCGTTCTAGCCAAGGGTTCACGATTAAGATTCAAAACATTGTTGTAAAACTGGATTAATCACAACTTCCGAAAAGCAATCATAAGAATCAAAACAATGTAACAACAAGCATAAACTGAAAAATAATACACACAGAAAGACGCAACACCTGATCAGAAGAGCGGGCCCAACTCTTTGATCAGGGCTGCATTAGTCACAATGAAGATGAAGACAACAAAATAGGTAATGTTTTATAAATCTGAAAAGGGTTATTACAATCTCAATGGGGGAATCCCCAATTACAAGAATAAACTGTCTTTTATACATGGAGAGGGAGAACAACCTCTTTCCCCAAAACATGGTAACCGTATCCCCAAAGATATACATTAGTTGGAATAGCACCAGTACCAGATAAACAAAATCAATGAGATACCCAAGATGGTTCAGGGATCTGTGACTCCAGCTGTGCAGCCTCCTTATGGGTTGGTTGTTGCTGTGAATAGCGGATCTGTTGAAGGATGAACCCTTGGTTCCTATTCTCCAAAAGCTGTGGTCAAACATTCATTTTAGTGCTGCGAATAGGAAAAACTCCATGACTTTATTTCATTAATAAAATATTCCAATAGACAAGACAGGGGCATTTACCTTACAGATTTAGCATAGTAAACATAGGTAAATAAGTGAAAAAAGGTCAAAAACGGTAATGGAGATGCAACAGAAAGATAGCATGATTTGGTTCCCAACATCTCACCCCAACTAGCCTTCTGCATGTCCTCATGCAGTTTGCCACCTCTGTAGGTTTGGATTTCGCTGACTGTTGGCTTCCTGAAAATGGGCGAGATCATATTCTTCAGCCATCTCTATCCCTGGAACATTAAAACCATCTAAATGGAGGACTTCTTCCCACCAATCTTCCGGGATGATATACGTTGGAGTGTAATTTTATACTGGCAACCAAATAGTGGGAAACTGAAACCAGAGTCCCATCCATCGGACCCCACATGTTCAGACACATGCCACATATCTGGGCACTCTGGGGAGCACTCGTGCAAAATTTGGTGCCCCAAAAATTTCTCTATTCTGGACACTTGTAGGTGCCATCATCCATCTTTTCTGACAACAATCAAGGGCCTCTTCATGGAATGTGACTATTTTCTTAACACAAATATGAAGGCACCAATTTTTTGTCCTAGACATTCTGTCTCTATTCACCTCAATTCCCAAAAAGATGTTGTGTTTAGTGAACATGGTGACTGACCTTTCAGGTTCTCCTCTTACTATAAACAACTTTGTAACCTGATTAGATTCAAATGTGTTAAAATCCTTCTGCCCACTGATCTAGTTGAAAGTGTAAGAGGTGAGGGCCCTTAAATGAATGTCTCCCACATATGGGACCGGATTGAATTCTCTATCTAGGTGTAGCAGATATCCATGCAGGTAAAATTCACACATCGAATGCTGAGTTGGAACATTGTGGTGCCTCATTATTCGGAGGAATTGTACACCATTTTCTATTTTATAACTAATCTCATTTTTTATGCTCTCCATGCAGAATATAAGAAAACATTCATGTAAGAATAAATAATAACAAGAAGCAGGGGGGCGACATGCCATCACCTCTTGCGCCAAATTAAACATCTGCTCCTTATCAGTTTTCAGCTCTGCCACTTGCTTTTCCAGCTGTTCCATATTGAGTTGTTGCTTCGCATGCCTTAGTCTCATGATGTCTATACGCTCTACATATTCAAAAATAGTTGTGGAGGCTCGTTCCTGAGTTCTTCTGAGCTCGTTTTGATACTGAGCCACAATAGATTTCCAAGTCTGCACTTCGATCGTTAAGGCATGCTCACGGTCTTCAAACAATTGCTCGACCGGGTCTGTTTGAGTAGCAACAGAGGTTATGGCTACCTAGTCCGTTTGAGTCTCTGTTTCTACTCCTATGGCCTTAGAATTTCTCGCTTGTTGCTTGTATTTCTTCATCTCCTCTTGCATTTTGTGTACCTGTTTCCTTAGTTTCCTGACCTCCATCTTAAGATGCATTGTCTAAATTGTAGCTGATGTTTTTGTTTGACTGGGAGTCTTACGACCTTCTCACCTGGCTCTTCCATTGGCTCATTCGTCAGGACTGCTTCGCTTGGTCCCTCCTCTTTGCCTACAACTATTTCCTCTTGTTGCGTGCTCACTGTGACTAGTGGTGCCCTTGCGAGATGCTCTCATGCTAATGTGTCTGTTTGAGTATCATCCACCCCACATGGTTGTGGCTTTTGTGATAGAATTGGAGGAATGGCAAGATCTTCTTATGTGTGCCGAAGGGAACGAGTTCTCCTTGCTCCTCTTGGAATAAAGAAGAAAAAGAAGAACTGACAGGGATCTTCAATATTCTGTCCTGAGGTCGACGCTGGTTCTTGTGGTTCAGCGCCAACCTCACGCCCTAGTTCTGCTAGCACTTATTCCATGGGCTATATGGTCGGGGTGGTCACGACCTCTTCTTCATTTTGGTTATCCTCCTCCATCGACTCCATGGTGAAAGGAGGTCCTTGTGGAGTACCCTCAGTCGCAATATCGACCAATTCACCCGCTCCTGTCTGTTGTGACCTCGCTTATGTGGTTATCATGCTATCAAATTGCTCTGCTAGTTCCATAGGCAAGGCTGGTTCTTGTGGGACAGCCTCGGCCATGGTACTAGTGGGCCTTTCTGTGTCAACTTCCGCATCTTTCATTGGTTCCATGGTTTCGGCTTGCTCTTGGGGATAAGCCTCTTCTTTAAATGCTTCAGCTTCCATCTCCATCTCTTCTGGTTCCTCCTGGTCAACATAGTCATCTTCTCCTACATTTTCCTCCTTCGTGGCTTCTGGTTCATCTTCCCTAGTAGCCATAGCGGCTGCTACTTCTTCCTCTGTGGAATCCCGAAAATGTTCCCACGGGATCACGATTCGTTTGATGGCATTCATTACTAACAACTGAACTAGCCCATGGTGGGTGATGACTGCCAATACCTGTCACGACTCCTGAGCAGAATGTGCCATTAGGTGAAGGCTTCTCAATAAGAAATAAGGCATATTAAGTGAGAAAGCCTTTGCTTGGGGAAATCGCAGGTGATTTAGTATTCAGAGATGGTATTTGAATATGGTGGAGTATCTCCCTTCACAAGTCATATATCTCATGACGAACTTTGCTACTTCTTTCCATGGATGTGGCAACGAATTTCAGTCGTATCCTTGACCTTTTTGCACGATACTTTCTCCCACCTGTAAAAAGCCTTCGGGAAAATTTGGAAGGACAGACCTTCTTGAAAACCATCACTGTCCATTTTGAGGGAGTCCACTAACTTCTGCGATGGCTTCCTCTGTCACAGGGATTTCAATTTCGTGGACCCAAGAGCGCCCTTCTCTCAAGTTGACTGCGAATTCTACCGCAATTTCTTTGTTTGACCCTTTTAACCTGTCAAAGTAAACATTCCAGCCCGTGTTCTCAAAGACCTGCCCTACCTCCTGATTGTTTCGAACTTTCGTTCTATATTCAGGCTCATGCCGCACAGATCGTCCACCCATTGCTGTGGAGGCAGAGTCAACATGACGAATGTTGTTAGCTGGTAGGGGAAAATGACAGGGCTCCAAACTGTTGGCAACTGAAATAACGTCATATCATTTTTGGGGACGATGGATGAAACAGTGCTGGTATGTTTGAAAATAATGTCAGATTGTGGTGGTACTATCAAAAATTTAATGCAGTGTGTTGGGGAGGTGACTGATTATGACTCTGCATGTACGAGTACGCATTTCAACATATCAAGTTATGATTACGGAGTGCCGAAATCATTGGATTCTGTTTGGTGAGGATCATGTGTCATAAATGATTTTTCGTGGTATGCCGTCATTTATTATGATGGTTCCCCCCCCAACTTAATTACGGCTGTCCACGACACATTTTGATGTCTTTTTGGAATATTTTAATTAAATCCATAAAAGTTGGCGGAGACGTACCTAGGGACCTAACTTATGGTGGAGTAACAACAAAATGTCTGACGGAGTAACGACAACAGGGCATAACGATAGCAAGGAGTAATGACAACAGTGAGTAACAACAATGACGGAGTAACGACGATGGTGGAGTAGCGACGGTTACGGAGTAACAACACTGGCATAGAATCAGTGGTTGCGGAGTAACGACATCGGCGTAGTAACGACAGTTGCGGAGTAACAACACCAGCAGAGAATCAACAGTTGCGGAGTAACGACATCGGTGGAGTAATGAAAGTTGCAGAGTAACAACACTTAGTGGATTAATGACACACACCAGTGGAGTAACACCACCGAGTGTTACATTTCTCCTGGCCATATTCCTTTGTTAGTAACAACAACGAAGTGTTACGTTTCTCCTGGTCATATTCGTTTTTTATTCCTGCAAAAATACAAACAAATAAGAAATAAATCATATATATATATATATATATATATACTATTATTATTATTTATTTTTTTTAATTTTTTTATTAAGGCAGAGTGAGAGTGTCCTTCATTCAAACAATCATTAAATCAGATGAGTCAGAAAGGTGTTTGACAAAGGCATTTCTAGAGGCTGGACGGTGGTATAGTTTTAGATGGTGTCCATATACTAAGAACGAGGTATGATTCTCATATATTGTAATTAATCTAACCGTTCCATTGTCGAACACTATGTCCACTTGATATGGCCCCATCTAGTGAGTGCAAAGCTTGCCTTTGAAATCCTTAAATCAAAAATCGTAGAGTAATGCCCAATCTCCCACATGAAACACCTTACTTTTGATAAATTTATCATGCCATTTCATTCTCTGTTGTTGAACAACAGTGGTCTTTTGGACAACTACTAACCGAATCTCATCCAACTCATGGAGCTATTCCAGTCAGTGTTTCTGTGCTTCTGATGGGTCTAGGCTTACTTCTAGAGATGTTTCGAGTGTGTTGATCTCAAATTCCACTGGAAACAAGGGAACTTTTCCATAGACTAATTCAAATGGAGAAAAACCAGTCGTGTTTTGCCATGTTATTCTGTATGCCCATAAATATTCTAGAAGTTTATGTGCCCAGTCTCGGCGATGACTTGCTACTGCCTTTGTCAAGATATTTTCCAATACCTTGTTTGTGCTTTCTACTTTCCCGTTCGCCTGGGGGTGATAGGGGGTTGTCACTCTATGTTTGATCCCATATTTCTGCATTAGCTTTCCTATCATGTGAGATGTGAACTGTGATCCTCCATCCGACACAATTTCCCTTGGAGTACCATATCGGGCAAAGATTTCTTCAAAAAGAAAGTCTTCCACTACTTGTTCTGTTTCTCTTGTGACCTCTCTGGCTTCCACCCATTTAGTTACATAATCAGTGCAGATCAGGATGTAAGATTTTTGATGAGAAGGTGGGTTGAAGGGTCCAACAAAATCAATGGCCCATTTCTCAAACGGTTCAAGGACTATCTGGGGCTGTAGAGGCATTTCATCTTCTTTCTTAGGTTGTCCCATTCGTTGGCAGATATCACACCTTCAGACATAATCCTGGGCATCATGAAATATGGAGGGCCAGTAATATCCCATTTGGAGCACTTTGTGACCTGTTCTTTTATCTGCAAAATGTCCTCCATAGGGTCCATAATGTGCAACCTTCAGTATCTTATAGATATTATCTTCTGTCACACAACGCCAAATCTATTGGTCAGCCCCTGTATGAAAGAGATATCCTCCCATCCATGAATATCAGGTACTCTGGTGAATAATCTTCCTTTTCTCCTTATATGACAGATGATGAGTCACCTTCCCTGAAGCAAGATAATTAGCAATATCTGCATACCACGGAGTGTTAGTAGATATTGCAAAAAGATGTTCATCTGGAAAATTATCTTCAATTGGTGTATTATTACCCTCATGTTCTATCCTAGATAAGAAATCTGCAACCACATTGTCCTTCCCTGGTTTATCTACTATAGTAATATCAAATTCCTATAGTAGCAAGAGCCATCTTGTGATACGACAAGGGGTAACAGGTTTATTCATTAAATACCTAATAGCTGCATGATCAATATGCACAAAGGTAGGATACTCGATAATGTAGTGACAAAATTTATTGATGGCGTAAATGACAGCAAGGAACTCTTTCTCAGTCACTGTGTAGTTTAATTCAGCAGGAGACAAATTCTTACTAACATAGTAAACTGTGTATGGTTTTTTGTCCTCTTGTTGTCCTAATACTGCACCAACAACTGTTTGGGAAGCATTCGTATGAATATGGAAAGGTAATTCCCAGCCCGGCCCTCTAAGGATTGGAGTGCTACAAACCAATTCCTTAATTCTCGTAAAGGTTGCATCACAATCCTCTGTCCACACAAAATCTGAATCTTTTGTTAGCAATTGAAAAAGTGGATGTGCTACTTTAGAATTTTTTTCTATAAAACGTTTGTAATAATCAGCACAACCAATAAATCTGCGTACTTGCGTGGGTTTTTTGGGTGTTCGAAAATGTTGAATTACCTTTGTCTTTGCTAGGTCCATATGGATTCCTTCAGCTGAGAGAAAATGTCCCAAAACAATTCCCTCTTCCATCATCATATGGCATTTTGCCGTACTCAGCGAGACACGTGCTTGTATACACCTTTCAAGAACTTTTTCTAAATTTTTCAGACCTTCAAGAAATGAATCCCCATATGGAGTAAAGTCATCCATGTAGATTTCAACACTGTCATCTATCAAATCAGAGAAGATTCCCAAAATTTCCCTTTGGAATGTTGCAGGAGCATTACACAGGCCAAAATGAAGGACCTAGTATGCGAATGTTCCCTAAGGGCATGTGAAAGTGGTTTTGTCCTAATCTTTAGGAGCTATCTGGATCTGGTTATATCCACTAAACCCATCTAGAAAAGAAAAAAACTTTTTACCAGCCAGTGTGTCCAAAACTTGATCAATAAATGGCAAAGGAAAATGATCTTTCTGCGTTGCCTCATTTAATTCTTGATAATCCACGCATATCCACCATTTACCATTTTTCTTAGGGACCATTACTAATGGGGAGACCCATTGGTTATATAAGATGGGGTAAATAAAACCTATGTCTAGTAATTTCTAAAGTTCTTCTTTCACAACATTTTTCAATGCGGGGTTCATCCTTCTCTGAGGTTGTCTCACAGGACGACAATCCTCCTTAATGTATATATGATGGGTACATGAATTAGCAGGAATATCCTTCATATCTATATAATCTTAGGCGAAGGATTCTTTGTGTTTCCGAAGGACATCCACGAGTTGCTTCTTCTAGGATTCTGACAGGGTTGGATTAATATTCAGGGTTTTTCTTGGTTCTAGTTCCACTGGGACACTTTCACTGGTTGCATCAACAAGTAGCTCCTCTGATCCTTCTGCTGTTTCAATTGTTTCCTGAGTCTCACCGCTTAGGATAGATTCTAGGAATTGTTGATTTGTTTCGGGAACAAATCAAGGATCATCCATAAAAGAGGTGATTACATCATCTTTTGATTCTATTTTCAACTGAAGGGCTTGTCCAGTAGTGAGCACTGGCCTCAATTCCTCATTTTCTGTTTCAGACTCTTTCCTAGATAAAATTTTCTTACTTCCTGCTGATTTTATGGATGGGTTTGGTTCTGCAGGTGGGTATAACACTAAGTTTTTAATGTTGTGCCCACTGGAAATAACCATGTGCCCTGATCGACACCCAATGTAAGCATCTGCAGTAACCAACCATGGTCTACCCAAAATCAAAGGGTGGCCACCCACCAAAGATTGTGTCTATAAGACCAGGAAATCTATGGGATAGTGCCATGAATCCACTGAAATTGTTACATCTTCCAACTTTCCTATAGGTTTGACTGTGGATCGGTCTGCCAATTCCAACACTGTAGGTGTATGTTTCAAGTTACGAAGACCTAATGCATGCATGGTTTCAGTGGTGATAACGTTGATGGCATCACCCAAGTCTACCAGCACATTCGGAATCTATACCCCATTAATTTGTACTGTCATAATTGGGTTCCCCGAATCTCCATACTTTTCAGGCATTGACTTTCCCATCATGAAATCTAATAACTTTCCCCTAACATGAATGGTAAGGGTGTCTTTGGATTTCTTTGCAGGTTTCTTTGAACAGTATTCCCTAAGAGTCTTTGCATATATTGGCACATCCTTCATAGCTTGTAACAAGGGAACTTTAACAAATAAGTTCTGCAATTGTCCTAATAAATCAAATTCATCTTGAGGGCTTGATTTACTCAAAGTTAGTTTCTCTGGGTAAGGTGGTTCAGATTGATGTTTTTTTACAAGAGGTGCCTGGTTTCTATCAGTTTGTTTTGGCTCTTTACTAATTGGTTCTGATTCCTTACCTTCACTATCAAGTTGTTCAATGGTAACTGGAGGAGGTTGAACATTAACTATCCTCCCTGATCATAGATTCATTTCATACAAATCTGTAGTGGAAATGCTATATGAAGGTAGGTTAAGAATGTCAATTTGATGAGCTCCCTTGCTATTAGGATTCAAATTAGGTTGGATTGGGAGCTAAGGATAGGCAGGCTGATTACCCAGAGGCACATTAGAGGGCAGTTGGAGTTGTTGTTGTGGAATTGGTTGAGGAAACTACCCAGGAGGGGATCCTCGCCAAGTTGGAGCCCATGGGGAGCTTGAACTGGCTTGAGGATTCCACTGCTGCCAAGGTGGAAACTGGTATTGTGGCCACATGGAAGGATAGGGCATGGAATGAGGATTCATATTAGAATTATTGAAATATTGAGATGGGTCTGAGTACATACCTTGATTTCCCATTGGTGGTCGAGGTTGTCATGGCTTTCTAGACCCCATGAGGTACAATTGCTCCATGTATTTCCCCGTTCCTTGAAATAATACTTTTAGGCCTGACAAGGAGGGGCATGAGCTTATTGCATGATTTAGCTCACATATTGCACATTCCTCTATGGATTTTAGTGGGCATTCCCTCTTTGGATGCTTCTTTCTACACGTCAGGCAAAATATAGCCATAGTCCTATCCAATTCCAGTTGCTTCTGTTTTACTGGCAGCGTATCCATTTTTGCCGACAGGGTGCTGAGGATATATGTTCTCAGATTGTCTATCAGGTTTCCGATTTCTTCTTTCGTGACACCTCTGCTAGACCCTTTTACTGAGCGAATTCTTTGTCTGTTTCTTGCAAGTCCTCTTGAGCACTGAATGCATAATTCGTAGATACCTTCAAATCTTTCCTTAGAGATGTCTCCCTTTCCCACAATGTTCAATAGTTCCTTTGAGTCCTCATGGAAAGATTGAAGGAGGATAATTTTTAGAATTTCCTTATCCAAGTCAGAGTGACCCAACCTCTATAAGGTGTACTTGAATCGTTCCATGCAATCTTCCAAACTCTCGTCTTCTTTTTGTGCAAACTTGAAAAGTTCCTCCTTAATGTTCCAGGATTTACAGTAGTCCTAGTATTTTTTTAGAAAAGTTGTCTGCATATCATCCCATGTGGAAATAGAGCCTCCTCGAAGGCCCATGAACCATCACATAGTCGTTCTTTTTAATGTAGAAGGAAAAAATTTTAACTTTTGGGCCTTCGTCGTGTAGTCATATCCTCGACACACTATATAAAATTCGAATAGAAATGTGTCGAGATATTCTGAGACAAGCCCATGAAAATTTGGTAAGGCTACTAATGGAATAGGCTTTGTGGGCCCACCAGCTCCCAGATATCGAATTGGAAAATCGATAGTGGAGGTTGTGGGAGCCATAAATATCTTCCAATAACTGCTAGGTATTTTGCCAGGCTCTATAGGAGATGGTTGACGATTCCTTACCCCTTGGATCTGAGTCGCTTTAGCAGCACTTCATTGGTCTCTTGGTGATGCAAATACTCCTTCAATCCCTTCTCCTACATCCTGATGACTTGATCCCTCGGCTACAACCTCCTCTCCCTTGCTAGAGTGGTCCAACTCTATCGAGGTTTTGCTTGCGACCTCTTCCACCTCTGTTACCAGCATAAGATTTCTCTGGTCAGGTATGCTACCATATGTTTCTTCAACTGCTCGAGGGACTTGCTGTGTTGTATCACCCAAGAATGTTGTAGAAAACACCAGTTGATCTATTGATTGTCCCTCAGACTTCACTCTTCGTGCCCTTGGTCTCACGACTACGCGAGATGATGTTTCTGACTCAGCCTTTGCTATAATCTGTTGGATGTAGGTCTTTCTTCCCAAATCTAGTCCTCCCTTCTTTGGGGCTTTCCCTCTGCCCCCATTATTTAGTTCTTTGTTCATACAAGTGTTGGTATGATGGAGGGTCTTGGCATGAACCTACAATGCTTTAGTCTTTAAGTAAGGTGTCAAAGGACCATTCCTTCCTCAAGATGAAATATCTTACGAAGAGAAAGGCAGCTAAAAAAACAAGAATCTAAGGTTCAGGGCCCAGAGCAGGGCATCAAAGGACTCTTTCGTCCCCTGGACAAGAACCAGGAAAAAACACACACCATGAAAAGACCTAATACTTTTCAAATCTGAAGCAGGGCATCGAAAGACTCCTCCATCCCCAGGGTAAAAGCTAGGGTTTCCAGAAAAAAAAAACACAAGGGTTTGAGAGAACTAAATATAACTTAGGGCCTGGAGTAGGGTGTCAAAAGACTCCTCCCTCCCCAAGACAAGAGATTGGTAGAAAAAACGGAAAAGAAAAAAAGAAAAAACAAGTGGAAATAACACCTACGCTCAGGACCTGAAGCAGAGTGAGAAAAAATCGTTCTCTCCCCAAGATGAGAGATTGACCCTCTGGTTGGTCTAGATCGTTGTCTTGCACCTTGTTAGCCTCCCTCACAACGATGCCAAAATGTTGGTTTCCAGGTATGAATGATTTATTCACCCTTTTTCCTACATTAATTTATCAATCTGGGTGTGTATCTTTTCAAGGCAACGCACAAGGTATATGCAGGGGAAAGAGCACAATCCATTCTGGCCAAGGGTTCATGATTAAGATTCAAAAAATTGCTGTAAAACTGGATTAATCACAACTTTCGAAAAGCAATCATAAGAATCAAAACAATGTAGCAACAAGCATAAACTGAAAAATAATACACACAGAAAGACGCAGCACCTGATCAGAAGAGCGGGCCCAACTCTTTGATCAGGGATGCATTAGTCACAGCGAAGATGAAGACAACAAAATAGGTAATGTTTTATAAATCTGAAAAGGGTTATTACAATCTCAATTGGAGCATCCCCAATTAGAGGAATAAACTGTCTTTTATACATGGAGAGGGAGAACAACCTCTTTCCCCAAAACATGGTAACCATATCCCCAAAGATATACATTAGTTGGAACGGCACCAGTACCAGATAAAATAAATCAGCGAGATACCCAAGATGGTTCAAGGATCTGCGACTCCAGTTGCACGACCTCCTTATGGCTTGGTTGTTGTTGTCAATAGCGGATCTGCTGTGGGATGAAGCCCTGGTTCCTGTTCTCTAGAAGTTGCAGTCAAACATTCATTTTAGTGTTACGAATAGGTGAAACTTCGTGACTTTATTTCATTAATAAAATATTCCAATAGACAAGGCAGGGGTATTTACCTTGCAGATTTATCATAGTAATCATAGGTAGATAAGTGCAAAAAGGTCAAAAAGGGTAATGGAAATGCAACAGAAAGATAGCCCGATTTGATGCCCAACATCTCCCCCCAACTAGCCTTCTTCATGCCCTCATGTAGTTCACTGCCTCCGCAGGTCTGGATTTCGCTGACTGTTGGCTTCCTGAAAATGGGCGAGATCATATTCTTCGACCATCTCTGTCCATGGAACTTTAAAACCATTTGAATGGAGGAATTCTTCCCACCAATCTTTCGGGACAATATACGCTGGAGTGAAATTTTCTACTGGCAACCAAATAGTGGGAAATTGAAACCAGAGTCCCATCCATCAGACCCTGCATGTTCGGACACATGCCACATATCCGGGCACTCTGGGGAGCACTTGTGCAAAATTTGGTGCCCCAAAAGGTTCCCTGTTCTGGACAGCTGTAGGTTCCATCATCCACCTTTTCTGACAGCAATCAAGGGCCTCTTCATGAAATGTGACTATTTACTTAACACAAATATCAAGGCACCAATTTTGTGTCCTCATCATTCTATCTCTATTTGCCTCAATTCCCAAAAAGATGTTGTGTTTAGTGAACATGGTGACTGACCTTTCAGGTTCTCCTCTTACTATAAATGACTTTGTAACCTGATTAGATTCAAATGTGTTAAAAGCCTTCTACCATCTGATATGGTTGAAAGTGTAAGAGGTGAGGGCTCTCAAATGAATGTCTCCCACATATGGGACCGGGTTGAATTCTCTGTCCATGCGCAACAGATATCCATGCAGGTAAAATTCACACATCAAATGATGAGTTGGCACATCATGGTGCCTCATTATTCGGAGGAATTGTACACCATTTTCTATTTTATAACTAATCTCATTTTTTATTCTCTCCATGCAGAATAAAAGAAAACGTTCATGTAAGAATAAAGAATAACAAGAAGCAGGGGGGTGACATGCCATCACCTCTTGCGCCAAATTAAACATCTGCTCCTTATCAATTTTCAACTCTACCACTTTCTTTTCCATCTGCTCCATATTGAGTTGTTGCTTCACATGCCTTAGTCTCGTGATTTCTATATGCTCCAGATATTCAAAAATAGTTGTGGAGGCTCGTTCCTGAGTTCTTCTGATCTCATTTTGATAATGAGCCACAATAAATTTCCAGGTCTGCACTTCGACTGTTAAGAAATTCTCACGGTCTTCAAACAATCACTCGACCGGGTCTGTTTGAGTAGCAACATGGGTTATGGCTACCCAGTCTATCCGAGTCTCTGTTTCTACTCCTATGGCCTTGGAATTTCTAGTTTGCTGCTTGTATTTACTCATCTGCTCCTACATTTTGTGTACCTGTTTCCTTAGCTTCCTGACCTCCATCTTAAGCCGCATTGTCCCTTTAAACTGTAGCTGATGTTTTTGTTTGATTGGGAGTCTTATGACCTTCTCGCCTGGTTCTTCCATTGGCTCATTCGTCGGGACCACTTTGCTTGGTCCCTCCTCTTCTTCTACGACTATTTCCTCCTTTTGCACACCCACTGTGACTGGTGGTGCTGTTGCGAGATACTCTCCTACTAGTGTGTTTGTTTGAGTATCATCCACCCCACACGGTGGTGGCCTTTGTGATAAAATTGGAGGAATGGAAAGATATTCTTCTATGCGCTGAAGGGAACAAGTTCGCCTTGCTCCTCTTGGAATAAAGAAGAAAAAGGAGAACTAGAAGGGATATTCAATATTTGGTCCTGAGGTCGACGCTGGTTCTTGTGGTTCAATGCCAACCTCACGCTCTAGTTCTCCCAACACTTCTTCCATGGGATCTATGGTCGGGGTGGTCACGACCTCTTCTTCATTCTGGTTATCCTCCTCCATCGACTCCATGGTGACAAGAGGTCCTTGTGGATTACCCTCGGTCGCAATATAGACCAATTCACCCACTCCTGTCTGTTGTGACCCTACTTCTGTGGTTATCATGCTATCAAATTGCTATGCTAGTTCCACAGGCGAGGCTAGTTCTTGTGGGACAACCTTGGTCATGGTACTAGTGGGCCTTTCTGTGTCAACTTTCGCATCTTTCATTAGTTCCATGGTTTCGGGTTGCTCTTGGGGAGAAACCTCTTCTTCAAATGCTTCAGCTTCCATCTCCATCTCTTCGGGTTCCTCCTAGTCAACATAGTCATCTTCTCCTACATTTTCCTCCTCCGTGGCTTCTGGTTCATCTTCCCTAGCAACCACAACAGCTGCTACTTCTTCCTCTGTGGAATACCGAAACAGTTCCCACAAGATCGAGATTTGTCTGATGGCATTCATTACTAACAGTTGAACCAACCCATGGTGGGTGATGACCACCAATACCTATCGCAACTCGTGAGCTGAATGTTCCATTAGGTGAAGGCTTCTCAATAAGAAATAAGGCATATTCAGTGAGAAAGCCTCTTCTTGGGGAAATCACAGGTGAGTTAGTATTCGAAGATGGTATTTGAATATGGTGGAGTATCTCCCTTCGCAAGTCATATATCTCATGACGAACTCTGCTACTTCTTTCCATGGATACGATGGCGAATTTCGGTCATATACTCAACCCTTCTGCACGATACTGTCTCCTGCCTGTAAAAAGGCTTTACGAAACTCCAAAAGGACAGACCTTCTTGAAAACCATCGCTGCCTATTTTGAGCGAGTCCATTGACTTATGCGATGCCTTCCTCTGTCACATGGATTTCAATTCTGCGGACCCGAGAGCTTCCTTCTCTCAAGTTGAGTGCGAATTCTGTTGCAATTTCTTCGTTCGACCTTTTTAACCTGTGAAAGTAAATATTCCAGCCCGCATTCTCAAAGACCTGCCATACCTCCTGATTGTTCCGAAATTTCATTGTATCTTCAGGATCATGCCGCACATAGAATCCACCCACTACTGTGGAGGTAGAGTCAGCATGACGAATGTAGTTAGCTGGTAGGGGAAAATGACAGGGCTCCAAACCGTTGGCAACTGAAATATTGTCATATCGCTTTTGGGGACGACGGATGAAACAGTGCTAGTATGTTTGAAAATGATGATAGATTGTGGTGGTACTATCAGAAATTTAATGCAACGTGTTGGGGAGGTGACTGATTATGACTATGCATGTACGAGTACACATTTCAAAATATCAAGTTATGCTTACGGAGTGCCGAGATCATTGGATTCTGTTTGGTGAGGATCGTGTGTCATAAATTATTTTTTATGGTATGTCATCATTTATTATGAAGGTCCCCCCCCAACTTAATTACGACTATCCACGACATGTTTTGATGTCCTTTTGGAATATTTTAATTAAATCCATAAAATTCGGTGGAGACATACCTGGGGGCCTACCTTATGGTGGAGTAACAACAAAATGTCTGACGGAGTAACGACAACAGGGCGTAACGACAACAAGGAGTAATGGCAACAATGAGTAACAACAACGAAGAAGTAATGGTGACGACAGAGTAGCGATGGTTACGAAGTAACAACACTGGCGAAGAATCAACAGTTACAGAGTAACGACATCGACGGAGTAATGATAGTTGTGGAGTAACAACACCAACGAAGAATCAACAGTTGCAGAGTAACGACATCAGCAGAGTAACGACAGTTGTAGAGTAACAACACTTAGTGGATTAATGACACACTCCAGTGGAATAACAACACCGAGTGTTACATTTCTCCAGGCCATATTCCTTTTTTATTCCTGCAAAAATACAAACAAGTAAGAAATAACAATTTATTTTTTTTATTAATAATTTTTTTTTTTTTTTTAATTTTAATTTTAAATTTTTTTTTTTTTATTAAGGCAGAGTGAGAGTGTCCTTCATTCAAACAATCATTAAATAAGATGAGTCAGAAAGGTGTTTGACAAAGTCATTTCTAGAGGCTGGACGGTGGTATAGTTTTAGACGGTGTCCGTTTACTAAGAACAAGGTATGATTCTCATCTATTGTATTTAATATAACCGTTCCACTGTTGAACACTGCGTCCACTTGATATGGCCCCATCCAACGAATGCAAAGCCTTCCTTTGAAATCCTTAAATCAGGAATCGTAGAGTAATGCCCAATCTCCCACATGAAACACCTTACTTTTGATAAATTTATCATGCCATTTCATTCCCTTCCCTTTTTACACTTCCCTTTTTAAAGAGTTCCACAATATTTTTTCTTGGTCATATGAAGAAATTCTAGGAATTGACCCATGGATCGTTGTTCATGAAATTAAGACATATCTTGGAGCCTGTCCCGTTCGACAATTACTTCGTCCAATTCACCCACAAAAATCCACAACAAATTAAGTCCTTAGTTCAAAAATTATTGAACGTTGATTTTATCTATCCCATGCCCCTTACAGAATGGGTCTCCAATATCGTACCCATAGCCAATAAGTAAGGAACGATATGAGTATGTGTTGATTATAGCGACCTTAAAAAGGATCATCTTAAGGACAATTTCCCCACCCCCTTCATCGATCAAATCATTGTTGATTGTTCCAGATGTGAATTTTTCTCCTTCATAGACGAATTCTCTAGCTATAATCAAATTGAAATCTTACCGGAGGATCAACACGAAACCTCCTTTATGTGCCCATGGGACACTTTCGCTTATTTAAAGTTACCTTTTGGTCTCAAAAATGTTGGCCCCACTTTCCAATGGGCCATGTCTCATGCTTTCCACGACATTAAACATATTATGCAGCCTTATCTAGATGACCTACTTGACACATCTCCTCAACGACAAGATCATATCGATCATCTACGATAAAAAAAAAAAATCATTGTCGACATGACATTTGTCTTTAACCACACACATGCATATTTGTTATGGAATATATTCGTCTCCTTGGTTTTATCGTATCTAGGTTTGGGATCCGAGTGGATCCCCTTAAAGTTGAGGCCATTATCAATTTTCCTCCTCCTGTTACTATTAACCAACTTCATAAATTACAGGGACAAGTAAATTTCTTAACACGGTTTGTCGTCAACTACACAAAGATTTCTAAGGGTTTCATGCAATTACATAAAAAGGGTGTCCCATTTATTTTGGATGAACAATCTCAATGTTCTTTCGATCGACTAAAGAACATTCTTACATACACTCTGCTATTGAAACCCTCAAATTATAATCAAGATTTTACCTTGTATCTTGCGACATCCGGTACTACTATCAGAATAGTCTTAGTCCAAACTGATGAAGATAATAACAAATATGTTATTTACTAACTAAGCAAAGGATTAGTTTGCATTGAACTTCATTATCCTTATGTCGAGAAGTTGGCACTGGCAACAATCTTCACTATCCAATGATTACGAATTTCATTCTTCTTCGAACTACTACTGTCATAGATGATGCCAATCCTATTCAATATATCTTGGCACATCATATATTGGTAGATCTCTATTCGAAATGGATTGTCTTATTACAAGAATTTGACCTCGATTTCTCTACCCCATAATCCAAGAAATCCTTAGTCTTTGAAAATTTAATGATCGATCTTCCCTGAGTCATTGATGAATTAATGGTCCAAGATTCATTACCCGATGAATATTTGTTCCTCATTGACTCTTTTGACCCCTGGTATGGAGATATCCTCATTTATCTCCAGACCCAATGCTTCCACACTCAAATGTCCAAAGATGATCGTCGTTGCATATGCCATCAATCCCTAAACTACCTCATTGTTGGTGATACACATTTTTTTCATGGGGTAGATATGGTGTTATGCCGACGTGTCATCCACTCAGAAGCAGAAAAAAATATTAATTACTAACACTTAGGATCATGTGGTGGCCATCTTTCTGGGTTAGCCACTACCCATAAAATATTAAGCAAAGGGTATTTTTGGCCCACAATATTTAAAGATTGCATGAATGTAGTCCAAAAATTCCACCCATGCCAGATTGTTTCTAATAAAATACATGCACATCCTGCTCCCCTACATCCCATTGTTGCAGTTGGCCATTTTTCTAAATGGGGCATTGATTCTACCACATGTAAACCCCCTTTTGTTGTTGGTCATAACTACATAATTGTGGTTTTTTATTACTTCACTAAATGGGTAGAAATCATGCCCACATACTCTAATGACACCAAAAGTGCAACATTATTCGTATTCAATCATATTATAACAAGATTCGGTGTACCCAAGTCTATTGTGACCGATCATGAATCACATTTTTGTAATAGCATGATCACTCAGTTATCTACCCTTTTGCATTTTGACCAAGAGAACTCTTCTCCATACTATCCATAGGTAAATAGTTAGGTTGAGTCCATTAACAAGGTACTACAAACAATGCTCCAAAGGATGATTGGAAAACATAAATCCAATTGGCATATAATGATATTCTCATCCTTATGGGAATATTGAACCTCTGTCGAGACTTCCACGGGCTTCACACTCTTTCAACTTTTGTTTGTATTAGAGGAAGTACTACCCATTGAATGCAAACTTTCCTCGCTTAAGCTAGATTTACAACTCTTTCCCAATACCTCCCCTGAATAATAATGAAAACTATACTTATCTTGCCTTGATGAGTGACGTCCCCAAGCCATCATGGCTAATGAATCCCACCAAAAGTGTGTAAATTCACAATATGAACAGAAAATTCACCCTCGAAATTTTTCAGAAGGTGACTTGGTGTTGGTCTATGATCAAGACCGTGACAAAATGGATGCCGGAAAATTTGAACCCCTATGGCATGGCCCCTATATTGTCAAACATGCTCTTAAAAAAGGAGCCTATGAGTTAGTTGATTACGAAGGAAATATACTTTTGGAGCCCTGTAATGGGCCCTACTTGAAAAAGTACTATGCATAAGCCTCACACTATCTAGTTCTTTGTACCATATGTATTATAGTATGATATGGTTGTTTTTTTCTTCCTTCTATGTGATAGTAAATGTCAATCTTCTTATCCTATTTAAATTCTTCATCTATAGATGTTGTCGTTTCCCTCACCCTATTATGGATACGCAGATGGTTCTAGTCGCACCTCCCAGAATATCGCTTTCATTTCCTGGGTGATCATTTCACCCAAAAATGAAATAGTCAACTCTGGGGGCATCTATCTAGGACCTGCAATGAACAATTTTTTAGAATACAGTGTCATCATTGAACTTCTTACCAAAACATTTGCTTTAGGCATACTGTAACAACCAAATAAATTTTACACATCACATTCTTTCATAAACAATTCATTTCATAGATTGGGATAATAATTTCACAACATAATATTGATCTTCATAACAACAACTTCAGTAACTTAAATTTAACGACAAGTAATGATTTCATAACAAAATAAACAAATACGTAATTTAACAATTTACCTGGTTTTGATGCTAATTTTTGTCGCCTGGCTTCCTTGATGTTGCCTTCCTGCTACCTGATGCACAGGCCAACACTTCCACAAACAAATAAATAACTGCCCAAACCTACTGTCCTCCCTGCCAACTAGGAAAACTACCTAGCTCCAAGATATCTATGGATATCCTGGCCCCCGTGCCCAAAACCTCCAGCAACCCAGTGCCTCAACTGATCAAAATGCCACTGCCAGAAACTCTTTGCTCCCTGCAAATCCAACCGTTCTCTCAGAATCCATCCTCCGTCTCCTTTCAAATGCCACTCATGTCAACCTCCCTTATCCCTCCTTCACCGACTCCTCATTCACTCCCTTACCTGCTCTCGTCCCTCCCTGATCCTTCCTTTAATGTTTTATCTCCTCGGGATTCATAGGTTATCCCTTGTTGTATACAAAACCATTTTATATCATATACCAGTAATCTATTAAATCCATTACGCAAGTTATTAAATTATTAATTAATTAATCACAATTATATCCTTCAATTAATTAATAACTCACTTAATTAATATAATTAAATCATCTTTGTTTAATTAATACCTTGTTAACACAATTAATCCCCTAATTAGTTTTACTTTATAATTCTTAAACATTTATCCAACTAGGGTCATTACATACACCCACCCTTCAGGAAACTTCGTCCCGAAGTTAAGGTA
>SNQJ01S0050731.1:157692-167737 GCA_010110895.2 Picea sitchensis | reverse complement strand
GAAAAAATGTATTTACATGCTTATGTCAATGTTCTTTCATATGTGTGCAAGATGCCAATCTAAAATTTGATTAGCTAGAGTATCTATAATTTGGTTTAATCTCCTAGGAATATGAAAATATCTAATATAATCAAAGTTTCATTCTAAGAGACGTACCCTAAGGAATCATCGGTGTAAATTTGGATCATGAACCTGGTACACTCTGTTTAGCTATGACACAACCAGTTGAGCGTCAAGATAGACCCGAAGATCAGAGATACCCAATGAGAAGGTGTCACAAAGTAATTCAATAACTGAACTATACTCGACAACATTAGTTGTGGTGTCACCTAACCATATACCTCTGCAAGATAAAAATTGGCCATGAGGTGTAAAGATTACCCAAGCTGTGGAGGAAAGCCTCCAAGTGTGCTAACTAGCACCATCTGCATACCCAACGAATACCTCAGAATCACTTGACATCTATCATATTGACGAAAGATAACATCAATGACACATCCATAATGCTTAAAATAAACTGAAAAGTAATAGTACAAAGACTATACATATGTTACAAAAGTTACTCACAAAGACCTGCCTATGAGTAATACTTCTTGAGGTAGAGCCCATTTCTAGGCTCTGCCAAAGCATTCCCTTCAAAATCAACCAGATGATAAGCGCCCTTCTTTAATACCTCTTTTATGATGAAGGGTCCGAACCACATGGGTTTGAATTTTCCTGCCGCCAGGGGCTCCTTATCCTGGTCATAGACTAGGAAAAGGTCATCTTTAGAGAAAATTTGAGGACAAATGAACCTATCATACTGACACTTGACCTTATGTTTGTGAGCCTCGTTGGCCAGGGCCACATCACGACGATGGTCATTGAGCTTCTCAAGGTGTACTAACCATTCTTCAAGTGGAGAAGTGTCTAGCAATAATTGTACTGCCAATTTTAGAGATGAGATATGACATTCGATGGACAAGACTTCCTCCAACCTGTAAACGAGTTGAAAAGGTGAGAAACTAGTTGCAATCTTAATAGATGTTTGGTAAGCCCATAATGCCAAGTATAACATCAAATGCCAATTTGACTTGGCTAAGTTGATAGTTCGTTGTAGAATAGTCTTAAGAGTTTTGTTTACAGTCTCTACCTGCCCATTTGCTTGGGGGTAGTAAGGTGATGAATGCACTTGCCTTAACCCAAGCTTTGATGTTAATTCGATCATCATTTGGTTTTGAAGGTGACTGCCATGGTCAATGACAATCTCTCTTGGGATGTCGAACCTTTCTATGATCTGATTGAATAAGAAGAGAGTTGCAGTCTCTCCATCATATTTAAACGTTGGCATAGCTTCGACCCACTTAGTGAAGTATTCGACAGCTATGATGATATAGCAGTGCCCCCTTGGTGACGCGGGGTTGCAAGTAGTGTAATCAATCCCCCACTTTGTGAAGGGACCAACTGTGATGAAAGGAAACATAGGAGAGGGATGTGCCCTCATCTTCCGAGAGAAGACTTGGCACGAATGGCACTTCTTGACCGATTCTATACAATCCTTGATAAGTGTTGTCCAGAAGAAACTTGCTTGTAGAATCTTTTGGGTTGTTGCCAGCCTAGAAAAATGATCTCCACAAGATCTGGTATGGAAATCGTTGAGCACAATGACTCCCTCCTCATGTGTGAGACATCGACGTAAGACACAATCTACACCTCTCCGATACAATGTATCATTGAGTATGAGATAATTCTTAGACTAATGGCGTATGTGCCGACGCTCATCACGAGAAGTAGAGGTGGGGCACTTCAAATTTTGGAGACAGATAAGTATATCTCTGTACCAGGGATCTAAATATGTGATCAAAAACATATCTCCCCGGATAGGCGATTCCTCAGGCACAATGTCACCTGACTCAACCGAAAGTTCTGAAATAAGCTCTCTGAAGACCAATGACTTTTTGGAATTTGCTGAAACGAAGTCTAAGTCAAATTCCTGGAGGATGACAATCCATCTAATGATTTTTCCTCCTATATCTCGTCGTGTCAACATGTATTGGAATGGATTCATGATATGAATGTCGGTGGTCTTGTGAAACAGAACATAATGATGAAACCATTGAACAGCATGAACTGTTGCCAAGGCAAGTTTTTTGATATCAGAATAATTGAGTTCCGGTCCTATGAGGCCTCGACTCAGGTAATAGATCACGTATTCTGAGAATGAATCATCTTCTTGAACTAAAACCATGCCAATCGTTGACTCTGCGGCAACCAGATATAATAAGAAATCTTTGTTATAGTTAGGTGGTCGTAGCAGAGGTACAGTTGTGAGGGCATGCTTTAATGCATCGAAAAAGCATTGAGCAGCTTCATCCCAGAAAAAGTGAATGTCTTTCTTCAGTAAACGCATAGATCCCTTGGTGATTTCAGCATAGTTGGTGATGAAGCGTCAGAAGGAGTTCACCTTGCCTTGTAAACTCTAAAGTTGTAGGATTGTGCGTGGGGGCGGAAACTGGATTATTTCGTCCACCTTGAGGGGATCGACCATGATCCCTGTTGTTGATATGATGAAACCTAACAAACATCCTAATGTTTCTCAAAAGTTGCACTTGTTTGGATTCAAGCGAATCATAAAGTACTGACAACATTCGAAGATTAGTCTAAGGTGTGTGGGATGATCTGTTCTCTTACAAAATCGTGATGATAAATCATCTAGATAGGCCTCGACTATATGCTTGAGATCGTGAAAGGTGAAAGACATGGCCCACTAGAATGTGGCTCCAACATTTTTAAGACCAAAAGGGATCTTACGATATGCGAATGTACCCCACACACAAATAAATGTCGTTTTGTGTTGGTCTTCGGGTTTGATTTGTATTTGATTATATCTCGAAAAAACTGTCCATGAAAGAAAAGGCTTCACAACCAGCATATTCATCAATGATCTGGCCAATGAACAGTGTTGGAAAATTATCTTTGGGATAGTAATACACGAATCGTGCCTTGTTTTTTATTGACCGGCACAGGATTTGACACCCATTGAGTCAAATGGATAGGATACATAAAACCCGCCTTTAGTAATTTCTCAACCTCAACCTTGATGGCTGCTGCTTTCTTAGGATTTGCTGGATGAATTTTCTGTCGAATAGGCTTGGCATTAGGATACATTGTGATTTCATGTTCAACTATTTTTTGATCGATACCTAGCATTTCCTCATAAGACTAGGCAAAAACATCACGGAATTCCTTGAAAAGATTCGTGTAGATTTGAATCTCTTCGAGGGAGCAATCCACTCCATTGAAGATGTTTTCCATGATGCCAAGGTTTCGGGAGATGTTGATTGGTAAAGTTTCAGCGATAGTCGCCATATTTCCCTCAGCATAAATTTCATGTGTAAATAAGAGATTAATAGGACACGATTGATCTCCCATCATGGTCATGGTGAATTCTCCTACTTCGATTCGGTTTAACTCTGGGAGAAAATATGATCTATGATGAAGATATTCCCAAGGTTTTTCCGGACTAGTCATTGCTTCGATTACTGCTTCATCAGAAGGCAAGACTAAGTCTAACGAATTGATGTTAGTGAGAGAACCCTGAGCCCAAATAGGCTCTAGAAGCAGATCTAACTCTTGTGTAGGAGTTGGATCAATGTTAGATGAAGCTTGTTGGACTAAAGAGTATGCTACTTCAGCGGCAAACAAGGGCATGGACATGTTGAGGTGCCATGTCTCATCCATCGTGGCTGATGGGGAAGGAAGAATCCATGGATGCTCGAAGTAACTCATGCAGAATGATGAAACTTGAAAAATATCAACCTTATGGTGACTAATATAAATTTGATATCACCCTGCAGAGGTGGGTAATCGAAGGTACCCATCAAATATGGGCACAAACCAACTCCTACGTTAACGACACCTAGTTGAGGATTATCGACCATCAGGACCGTGGATGCCCCCAAAGCTGGGTCAGGTCTGGAGAAAGATAATTGATCGATGGTCACTATCTAGCCCTCGTGTGTAAACAACAAGACCTAGAAAACTGTAGCAACCACAACTTGTATAGCATAAGTCCAACTCCATCCTAATAAGAGGTTATAGTCGAGGGGAGCATCGACTACCTCTACTTTGACCCACATGGTCTTCCCTCCTAACTGCATGGGGAAAGAAGGAACGATGCCATGTGGTCGGAATGAATGATCATCGAAATCTGTGAGGAGAGTAGGTGATGGAGACAAAACAGGATGGCCAATGGCCTTCCAACATGCCAACAACATAACGCATGTCAAGGCACCCTCGTCGACCACCGTGCAGAAGATATTCCGTGTAAAAGTTTTCTTGGGGTAAGCCACTACTATCTGAAATGCTACGTGGTAAGGCAAATGAGGTTTTAAGTTAGTTGTATCTAACATGATGGTACCCAGATTACAATTCTCAGTATAGCCCAAAGCGATTAACAAAGATTTCCTCTGAGAAGGGCAACTTTGGAGGAATTCCAAAGACATCGCACAAGAGGTTTGTGATAAATCCTCCACCACAGAGTATTTTTGGGCAGCCCTTGCGTTTGGGTTATGAGAAGACCTTTTAAATGCACCTTTTGGAATGCATGTCATTATTTCTCCCAACGTCTTCTCAATCTGTAGAGGAAGAGATGGGAGTTCAACTTCTTTGCCTTTCTCCGAAGCACTTGATTTACTATAATCATGCGCTCTAGTTGATATGAAAGAATCACCCCTAGCCATATATATGTTTGAGGATGAGGGGTTGTTCAGAGGTGGGTAGTTTTCTTGGCTGCCCCCTTTTGTACTTGCAGAGGCTTGAGTTAGGTTTTGCCCATGTTGAAATGGGTTTGTCAACACTGCCTGCTATTGTTGTGTGACAAATTTTTTTGCCTCTGCAAGTCAAGGACATATATGGGTTGGGTGGTCTTCCGCACAGAAGTTACAAGGATACCTCCACTTTTGTTTTTCAATGTTTTCCCCGCTAGTATTATCATTGGGTTTTTTATCCCCCTTACCTTTCTCTCATTGTTTTTTCTTCCCTTCAGGATATTGGGGGGCCTTTGGGTTAGTCGACTTCACTGTGTGTACCTGGGACATTTGAGTAGGGGGAGCAGCCAAAGAAGTAGTTTGGTTGGCCGATATGTGTTGTATGGATAACTGTTGCAACTACTTTGTCAATTGCTCAATGTGGTTGGTTTGTGCTGAACTGATGATACCATCGGCATGCGGTCCATCTCTCTTTCTAGTTCTATCCATAATTGACCATGGAGCATCTTGCAAGATGTTGTATAATAAAATGGACTGAGAATATATGAGCTCAAACTGTTGAGCCCTCATGATGGTGTCTTCTTCAAAGAAAACCCCAGATGTCGCGGTGTCTTTGGATAACTGCGAGACCAAAGACTTAAGGAACCACTCAAGCAAGAATGTTGGCGGGACTGGTACTTTGATTGATCTTTTCCGGTGTTTCCATTCTTAGATGTGATAAGAGATATGGTCTACTGTTGTCTGTTTGAAATTAGCCAGCAGCTTTGTGCCAACGTCGTATCTCACAGGTAACTGGAAATGGTTAAGGAAATCCATCACTAATTCACCAAAAGAAGAGTATCTTGAGCGATCAAGCTCAATGTACCATTTTGCGGCACTCCCAATGAGAGTACATTGAAACAATCGCAACTATACGAAGTCATCTATCAATGGGTTAGATGAAAACCAAAGATGCAAGGTAGTCACATGATCTCCTGTATCTTCATTAGGCTTGGCTTCAAACTTTGGAATGTTCGAAGACAACTTCGTTGGCATAGGAGGCCAATGCGGATCATGAAAAATAGGGTCATTCAACAACCTTGTCAAATCTGGCAAGTGTAAAGTTGCTAGGAATGGTAGTTTGGTTTGCTGTTGATAACCTGGGAGAAAGGGTCGTGGAGTTTGACTAGCACCAAGTTGCCAGAAAAAATTTGGCTGCTGGCTCGGATTCTGGTAGAAACCATGGCCCTGGATAGCGTAAGGATTTTGCATCTGTGGAGACATCATCGACTGATTTCCCAAATAGGACATGGATTGTTGGGCATGCATTATATTCGAAGGAATTTGGGAAGGATTACCCCATGCCAATCCCATAGGGATAGGCATAGTATTTTTTCCGGGGTTCCATTGATTATGGAAAGAATTACCCCAGATCGACATTCCGTAGGAGGGAACGAATCCTTGTCCTGAATTCCAAGGTCCTAGTAATTTTACCCCTTGTGCAGGAATAGTACCTTACCCAGGAGTATATTGTCCAAAAATGGGGTTTCCCCTAGCCAGGAAAGCAGCTGACAAGAAGGTGTTGTTACCAAAAGTTCCATTCCAAGAAAATGGTGTCGAACCTATCGACATATTATGCGAAGGTGGTCCTTGACTTCCTGATCCAAATAAACTATTGTGTATAGGTTGCCCGTCGGATTACTGATGTGAACCACCGAGTGAAGGGGATGAAGGAGGGATATGACCTCCTGTGTAAGGAAAAACATTAAAAGGCATAGGATTCCCCCCATGTGACCTTATAGAGGAGCGCTAGAGCTCCTTTCCTTGGACCCAAATTCTGTAAAGTGGAGTAGGACAATACAGGACTTGTACCCAAACTAGGCATACCATATGAGAATGGAGGGCCTGTCGCATTAGGTGTGAAAGGGTTTCTGGTCACTGCCAAAGATGGGTTCGGACAACTATGCGAAGTAGTTGCAGTCGAGACCATGGTGGCTCAGACCGAAGATGGTAGGTTAGGATATGACTCTCCTGTGGTGACAACCATGGTGTTAATTGAAGAATTCTCGGAAGAATTAACAACATTTGTTTCCATTATTGTGTAAGGCACTGTCTGGCGCTCGTGAAATTGAATTGGTACAATAAAAGATGCCAAGAGATTAGTGGTTGAGGTTTCAACCGAGCCAAGAGAGGTTTCTTCAAGGTTCAAAATGGTCGATTCCTCTGGGGGTTGTTCGGGCACAATGGGTTGTAACCTGATCGTTGCAAAAGACCCTTGTTGGTCTAGCTTCAGCCTTAATGGTGGCGGGGGTGGCTCTAGTGTAACCGACAACAGGCCAAGAAGCCTTCATGATTGGCAGAGCTCGGGATCCTCCACTGTGTGAGAAGATCCAAGACACTCTAAGGTAGTCTAAATGGTCAAAAGTAACATACACTAAGAAAAAAAAAGTCCCTAGAAGATAAGACAAGCAAACACTAAATTAATTGGAAGAACAATTACAACAGCCAACACTAGAGCAACTTACTGGTGCAAGTGCAAATTGAACACGGAAGAACCCTCTAGGTATAATCTGTAAATCATGCCCCAATGTCTATCCTAGGTACTGTGGTATACCCGCGTAGTCACCTGTGTATGTCCCTAACAAATATTGGCAACTAGGTTACTAGCACACGAACAGTCACCAGGCAGGTACAGTCAAAAGTCTAGTAGACCACAATGAGCAGGGTATCGAGCCCAAAACCTATCAAGGGTATCGAGAGAAAATGGTATGAAAGACAACTGAGGACCTCTAATATATTTGAGACCCACAAAGCCCAGTGGTAAATGCAAATGACAGAATCTCAAAACAAGCCCTCTATATGTGTTCTCCACTACGATTGGTTCGGCTTTGGAGGGGTTATCTCCTCTACCTTTCTGCACATGACCTCATGTTTATCCCATGTGTTAGAGGGGGGTACCGAATAACTTCCACAAAACTATACTTAGACACTCCCTATCTTAGACTCCAATGTTTGATTTAAAATGGCCTTGAAGAGTTTCCTCTCCAATCCTAATTCAAGGCCCTAGTCCTGAACTAGTTTGTGAACCCTACAAACATAAAAGTCTAGTAGATTTAAATTTAGAATTACTTTTATGGATTTGTCTTACATCAAGGGGTATGAGGCTGAAACTGATGGTGTGTAAAAGACAAAAGCAAAAAATGAATAAAAAAGTTGGAAACAAAACTTTTACTGAATGCAAAATTTCAACTTTTCAAAAGAAAGAATTTTTAACTTTTCTAAGATTTTAGACAACAAACTCAAAGGAATTTCACTTGACTATGAGCTACTTATGATCTAAGTGAAATGCAAAAACTTATGAAATAAAAGACTTTTCCCTAGCTAATGATGTAAAAACACACTCTTCAACCAAAGAAGAAAATAAAAAGAGATTTATTTATTTATTTAAGTGCTAATAAAGCAAGAAAGGGAAAATATTGATAAGCAAAAAACCAAGAAAAACAATTCTGGCTTAAAGTGCAGATCGCAAAAAATCAGATTACGAAATCAAACAATAACAATTGTAAAAACAATGACTCTTAGGATTGTCTAAAAACTATAATTTTTTTTTATTTTTCTAACAATGTTTTAAATGAGAAAAAGTAAGCTAAGGGTAAAAATAATCCTAAGCTACTAACTGTTCAAACAGAGATTCAAACACTTGAGAGGAATACTTCCTATCAAAGGAGAGGATGATTGCCTCACCTTTAACAAAAAGTAGCCTGTACAAGCACACAATTGTCACTAAAACAACACACATGTGAATGCGCACTGAACAACAATAGAAGGCGTGTACATGCGGGCCGACCTTGTACAGGCCATGTGTATATCTAAAATCTAAGAAAAAATGAATACAGACAGACCAAACTAGGAAAAGACCTCTGGTATTGATAACCAGGATCCCTTGAAGGCTTAGATACTCTTTCTAACAAACAAAAAAAATAATGCAAGGGAAGAAATAATAAGGCAAAAACAATATGAGATAGGACTGTTAGCAAACAAGACTCAGACAAAATTCCAGAAAACCCCTTGAGAATATGTGATTCTGATAGGGAAGAGCAGGATTACCTCTGAGGTTCTCTGAACTCCTACACGCTACTGCTACCTCTACAGCTAGCGTTCACACGCGGGTTGTAAGACGATAGGGTGTGGGTACATGCGTGCAGGCCTTTTGCAGGCTGCGTGTACCTCTGTGGGTCATGAAAAACAAATTCAAGCAAAATTCAGGGAAAGATGGTATGGAAAACTAGACTCCCTGCTAGCTCAGACTTTACAAAAACAAAAATAAAAGACAGGCAATAAAAACTAGTCTTTAAACTACTGAAAAAATAAATAAAATTCCAGGAACCCTAAAGAGTTATTCCCCAGTATGGTCGCCAATTCTGTTGCTGGGGAAAAACACCCTACAGACTAGCAAATAGAGTTCAGACTTTGCATGCAGATATGACCGAATAGAAATTACTTTCTACCTACATCCCTAGATTTAAATCCCCTTTTCTTAGTAAATGCATGGAAAGATCCACCTACCTTGTTACCGACGTTCGATGTTGGTCCTCTGTTGTGCTTGATTACTTGTTCGCAATATTCCTTCCAAAGCTGACCTGCATTCAAGACGAGCAACAACTATGCATTCATACTACTTATATACTCATGGGTTAGAAATCAAACATAAACTAATCAAACCATAAAAAGTTCATGAATTGGGATGGGAAAAGCATTCTCTTTATTACTAAAAATTAATCAACTTTAAAAAAGCCGAGATCGGCCACCACTCCTTGAACCTGAGCCTAGGCTCCTCTTCTTCTATCTTTCAATTTCTTTGTTTTAAATCTCCTTTGGCATTAGGAAAGGCTAAAGGGATGGGACAATGGAATACGTAAATGGGCAGAGTTTCTTTGCTATATTTTTCCTCTTTCAAATGGTACCCCTACCCCTTCTTTTATAGGCTATAAGGAGCTAGGTATTTGGAGGAACCCTTGGCCATGCATGGCTCGGAGTCTAAGTTAAATCACCCATAGCCTTTTGTTCTGTCGGCAAAATTTATTTTTTCATGCTTTTGTCGGTCCACACAGGCTATTTAGTAATGGCTTAGGGCGTGTGGGCCTTTATAAAAGAGGATTTTCAAAGATTTGTTCAGTAAAGTTTTTGTAAAGAAGGAATATGAGTTGGCCAGATGCCAGATAAGCATGTGTGTTCAATTTAGGGTTATAACAGAGAGAGAGAGATAAAGGTTAGTGAGAGAGAGAAGGAGGGGGAGAAAGAGAGAGAGTGGAATAGGG
>SNQJ01S0050731.1:130351-156259 GCA_010110895.2 Picea sitchensis | reverse complement strand
ATATATATTAATATGGAAAAGTTTAATAAAAAATAAATAAATATATAAACAATATAAGCATTATACTAATCTAAGGAGGTTGGGTTTTACTTCTTTTAAACATGGGCGGGAATTTAATTACCACTTTTCAAAATAATCAATTTTAATTTGTAATTATTATAATACAATAAGATGTATGGAAAAAGAGAAAAGAATATATTAATATATCCATCCTTATTTTGAACAATATAAAATTGATCACTTGTTCTAATAATTATAATGTTATAATATGTATGAAAAAAAAGTAAAAATAATACATAAATATTTGGACATCTATTCCAATAACATATAAACATAGGAAAAAATACATTTCTAAAGAATCAACGGAAAACTTAAAATCTAGATTTTAGTTATTTTTGTGAACATACAGAATTTAGAAACCATTCAATCTAGAAACCTTCCCTTTAGATGACATATGTGACTACATACTAGTTTTTCATGACTTGCTCTACTCCTAATTGGGAATGGTCATTTAAAAGTTGTTAAGGAGAATAACAACATAGATTTACCAACCAACACCAAATAGAAATAATTTATTTTATTTTAATATTATTATGATTTATTTTGTATCTTCTATTGTTTATTATTGTTATTATTTTAGACACTTATTAAATCATTGAAAGAATTATATGCTATAATATCCATAAATGATACAATGATATTGTGAATATACCATAAGATAGGTGTATTCAATTATTAAATTAGTAATCACATTCACACAATACTTTCTATATAGGAAGGAAAAAAAAACATATTTTTTTCTAACCAAATAACTTCTTGCTAAAATAAAATGATAAGCTTTTTTCTTTTAATCATGTAAACTTTCAAATAAAATTATCACAAATCCATTTAAAATATAATCCTTTCCTAAGGAAAACAAAACATATATAACCCTCATTTCCTTTATATATATATATAATTATTTTGAATATAAAATGAATAAATAATATAAAGTATTTATCTGATTATGTAGATTTTTACATTTAATCATAAGGGTGGAAATTTTTTTGTGGATATAAACTGTGTATCATAAAATCTTTAACTAAATGATAATTATAATTATAATAAACTGATACCACTAACTTATGTTTATATAGCTAGAAAACTCAAAAATATTTTTATTTATTGTTTACTTTCAAAATTTACATTAAGTTAAAGAGATTACACAAAAATATTTTTTTTTTATATTTTACTTTTGTGTAAAAATAATGTTGGATACATTTTCTTTACGAACACATAAAAGTACTTATGCCCTCTACTCCACTTTGTTTCCGTTTCTATGGTACTTTGGAAATGGGATCATGGATGGGTTGCCGGGCTTTTTCTGAATCATGCCACAGACATAAAACCAACAGTATTGAGAACTTTTATGTAAGAATATATATTTTATAAATAGTGTCTTTATATATCAGATAAGACTATGGATGATACAAGGCTATATGATTAGTTACATAACAGTATCCCAGAAAATTAAAACAAAGCTCAGATTCCTCAATACTCACCACCTGCAGGGACCTCCATAATTCGTTAACAGAAGTGAGTTGCAACATTTTCTGATAGTAAGCATTCCGTGCTATTGGAATCTGATCCAGACCCACCTCCACTCCCTCCATACCCTACCCTCTTCCACCTGCATCTTCACCCCCTAATCCTCCGTTAACAGAACCCATCGCAGGGTTAGCTCTATCGCACACCAAAGCTACTCTAGTGCCTTCAAATACCTTGCCACACATCATATCCTCATTCCTTCTTCCAGAGACAAAAGACCTCTCACCGGAACACACTGAGACTCATATTCAACGGAACACACAGAAGCACAATCATAGAGACGCACCAGAGCATAGATAGAGAAGGAAAGAGGAGGGAAATGTTGAAATTGAATGAGATTTGAGATTTATCCTTCCAACGCATAAACGATTTTCTGCCTTTGCCCTTCTTTCTACACAGAATCTTGCAGATGAAACAAATTTGTTTCCTCTGTAACGGAAAGATAAACAAAAAATAAAGCAGATGAGTCAGCCGATAGAACCGTTAGCAGATGAGTCGGCTAATAAATCCAAAATGTGGCCCTCATGCTTTTCTTCAACCATGATTCATGCTTTTCTTTCCATTTGATTCATGCTTCTTTCCAAGGATTTTGCCGTGAATCACGCGTAAACGGATTCCTCCTGCTATGAGCCAGGTCAAAACGCTCTTACATCCCTACTGATGAGGATTATTTATCATTGGTTGTAACTTTTGACCATTCAACTTTGCTAATGGGAATATGGCTCTCGGTCGTATGTTCTCGGGCTTGCAATCATCATGAATGGAAACAATACTCTACTATAGAGTTTGTGTGAAAATGATTCATTACAAAGCCAGGAATATTTGAATTGATATCGGATCTATCCTAATTATCATTGAGTGTTGTTGTCAATATTTAACAATTCCATTAAAATAGAAGGTTAGACAATTCAAAGAACATCCATTTCCATCTACGTCAAGGAAGATCTTGATTTATTCATGTGCATTATTCAAAATCGCATGTCCCTATCCACTTGGGTTGATTGTCCAGCATTGTATATTGGCAACTCAAATATTGGGGTGGGTATGTTAATGAATCTTATGTCATGGTTACCAATCATCCATGTGCTAGTGGAAGCCATTTTTTTAATATAATTTTTATAAATTATAACAAAATCATTTTAGAATAAACTCATTTTTTTTTGGAAAGTAGGGGACAACATGTAGAAATTGGTGGAATAACTTCTAACAACATGCCTATGATAAGTGATTAATATGTGGTGGAAAGTGATAATGTGATAACATCATAGTGAGTGATAGATATGGTACTAACTACATTTCAAGCATGTACTTACTCACATGGTTGCGTGAACAATATCACATTTAACGACAATACATTTGGTTATTATGGAAATATAGTGGGTGGATGTGATGCTAGGAGAGCATGGAGTGGAACTAGTGAAGTACATTGTCACATGAAAAATACACGCATTAAATATCCTAATATTCTTGAGAAACAATCAATAGTGCTTCTTTATAGAATCGTGCTTGTGACTAATGGTGGTGGTGTTGGTCAATACAATGAAGGGGATGGCATTACTCGAGAGATTGAATACAATTGTCCATTGGCTTGGTATTCTCTCAAACTATGAGTACATGAACACACAGGTTTAATGGGTGGCAAGGATGGAGTTTGTTGACACATTGTTTTTATAAGAAAAGATGGGTGTCAAGTTTAACTTGGGGAAAGAAAACCCTAGATAGGAAGCTTGGGGATATCCTTCAAATTTTAATTTTGAAAGTTAGTGGATGGGATTGCAATTCTTTAGGATCTTATCATTCATAATTTAAAAATAATTTTGTTTTTCTCTACATGGAAGTAGGTATTTGAAAACATCATGTAGTGAAGAAGACAATTGGAGGGCATCTATAATGTACAAATATTAAATGGAAATGTGGGCGAAGTATATTGATTCATAGATATTCTTTTCGAATTGAAATTCAAGCAAGTAAAAAGGTTATAATTGAGTTATATTTCCCTTTCTTGGCTTAGTTTATTTTGTTGTTGAAGTAACCCACTCTCATGTTTTTGGATATATAGTGTAGATTGACATTCATTTACACACTCGAAATTAATATACAACTTGAATGAAGAATGTTTCACTTCGAATTTTGTAATGTTGCTAAATTTTAAAGAAAATGATTGAGATTCATATTTTATTTATTTCTTTCAAATTTTGCATGGCTTTTCTTTCAACCACCGAGAAAACTGAAATGTAAGTGTTCCTAGTATTGCCACTCTTTTGGTGCAAGAATGATCTAATATTTCCTTCCATCTATTTTTTCCATTATATTTGTTGGTATTATTCCCCTTGTGATGTTGCTTTTTCCATATTTCTATGTTTTCTTTTACATATTTGTTTATTTTCATTCCATTACAACTCTCCTTTGGCTCTCTATCACATTGAATTCGCTTCTATTATTTTGCATTTCTTCCAAGTATTTTATTATTTTTATTCTTTTTCTTGACTCTCCTTGCAATATTCTTTCTTTCATTAATTGTATTACTTCACTAAATTAAGAGCCACAAATCGTAAAACCCAGTTCTTCATGTGTGAAATAGACAATATTTGTTTTGACTACTAATGTAACTTCATTATCTATCATTAAGAGTATCAAAACCAAAGGCATTAGTATTTTAAGCACTAAAATGTCATCATTATATTAATTATATTAAAAAATCATATTGCTTCATAGGTTGCTTGAAATTATCTATGTGTAGATCTATAGCACTTGCAACTTTCCCTGTAGTGGATTAATATGGTAGGACGACATTAAGAAATTATGGTCAGTTTAGCAAAAACACTTTCTGGGTAATATTTTGTTAAATATTTTTTACCCTTAAAATTATAAATTAGATTATTAGAGAGAAATTTTGTTAAATCTAAATATTATTATTCTTGAAATCCCCTTTGGAGGATCCTCGCATGGAAGTGATGAAAATATTTAGATATCACCTTTGGTGTATTTTCCTAGTTGTTTTGAAGTCAAATTATTAGTTGTGTTGCCATTTTTTCTTCAAAAGAAAACCTTGTGAGGAAACGCCTTGATGCTCCTCACGCTCATGGATGGTACCCAAAGAAAAATTATTATTGTTCATTATGATTCCTAGCCTCATAGGGAACAAATTGAGGAATGCAATAGAGGGTGATTCCAAACAAGTGTTCATTAACATGCAAAAAAACAATCATTTAGGAAATTCTTCTTGTCAAATTAGTGGCTAAATTCCTAATTGCACAAAACAAGATGGCTCATCATAGTCTCTTTATTGATGGCCACCCTATCTCCTTGGGTGGCTTGAGTAATATCAAGGGATCTTAAGAAGTGTTGGCTTCATATTAGGGTGGTGGTATTTTTGAAATCACCAAGTGTAATACAAGGGAGTTTTTCATTGACTATACAACAAGGGATATATTCAATGCAACCATGTGACCAAATTAATGATTTTTATTTTTGTCAAACATTCCTTCGAACTCAATGCTTACATAGCTAGCCTAACCCATGCCATGTTGTTGTGACTATGCTTTGGACAAAGTTGAAAATTGATTCAATGGGAACTATTTCATTATGTAATTTAGGAGTTGTCATAGCTGATGAAGGTTCCTCTCATTTACTTCTGTTTAATTTTTCAATGAAAATTTTGCAACCTCTATCACTTTACTAATCTTAGGAAAATCCAAAGCTACCTTTTTACATTTAAAAATTATATTAGTGTGGCAATTTCAAATTTTATATAAAATTTATTTTTTATTAAATGCCATGGAACTTGGAAATTTACACTTCATGAGTTGTTTACCTTTCGAACTTGTACTTTTCATTCTAATGAGGACAAGGGTTTGCTCGATCGAAGTTACTTTCCCCTTCTAACAAGGAAAACATTAAGTACTCAAGTGATTTTGGTATTCTAAAACAGGAATTAGGAATAACAACCCTAATATAGTCTAGTTGTCAATCCATTGCAAGGCACTTTTTAAAAGGAACCAACTATTTTTTTTAGTTATATGTGAATTTTCCAATTAATCTTATGCAATAAATAAATACATGTGGACAATTTAACCTTAACTTCCATGTTTCGTTAGTATTGATAGATATCATTGTTTATTCTTTTGAAACATCTTAAGCATGAGTGAGCCTAGAAATTACTTTTTGATGTGGGTGAGTTTTAAAAACAATGTAACATAAGAATAAAATACAATACACTACTAGAAATAAAGTATACTCTACTAGAAAGAAAGTGGGACAACACCCGTAAAAGCATTTGGAGGGTTCTAATTCCCACTTTCCAATTACTAATTACAATGTAAAAAATTATTCGTTTTAAAATAAATATATAAATATATTCATGTTTATTGCAAAAATTACAAAATTGATAACCAACTTCCATTAAATAATAATTAAAAACCTTATAATAAATAGAAACAAATATAAAAATAAAAAACAAAATTGTTGAAATATACCCATCCTATATTATAAAATATAAGAAAAACAAATTACACCAAAAGTTATTTCCTTTTTGATAAAGCCAGAATTTTAACATTATTAAATTTAAAAAAAAAAACAATTATTTTTTGCCTTTATAAGACATTATATTATAATTATGCATTGAAATATAACTCTAATTCAACCACCACATTTGTCATAAAAATAAATTGAATTATACCTCTACTTTCAACATTACACTCGTCATAAAAATATGTGCACTAATCATTAAAAAAAGTTTCCATAACATTTACCTTCACAACAACAAAACTGTTATCAATTGTATTCCTCTATAATGCGTGTAGAATCTCCTAGGACTTGGATGGAGAAATTTCTAGTTTTGAGCGTCTTATCACCATAACAATTATACATGAAATACGAGTTTCAGATTTAGCGGGGGACTAAAGAAATGTAGAGACAGAACGCAATTTGGAGGACCGGGTTATATCTAGCGAAGAAAGGGAAAATATAGCGGAGGCACGAAAATGATGGGGCCCAAGAACCATAGATCTTAAAGCGGTCTAGACCAATGGCCCAAACACATATCGGGCATCCAAGTAACGCGAAGGATAATTTTCGAGGGCGGGTTGGGGAAAATTGATCCGGATTATTTTCGACATGAAATGAGAGCGGAGATATAATAAAGAAATGTAGAGAGATATGGAAGATATTTAATAATATAACATAAATGTATGAGAGATGCAACCATAAACATAGATATATAATAATACACAATTTCTATTAATGAAATAAATGCATAGAGACTATAAAAATATAGAGTGAAAGACTCGCTAGAATGGTGGCAGCTTATCTCTGAGAAGAGATGTGACAGCTCCTCGCATTCGCAAGAAGATGATTACAATGAGGCTCTGAAGGCATTTTTACAATAAGTAGGAATTCCAAAATCCCTTGACATACAAAAACCTAACCCTAGGAGACGAAGCGCCAAAAGTCATGTGGGCCCCGTTTGGGTAAGTTAGTACGTCAACTTTCCAGGGTCGTAACTTTTGCATACGATCTTCGTTTTAGGTGTATGATAGCCCGCTGGAAAGTTACCGTCGAGGAGATTTATTTAAAGAACAATATTGAAGGAACTTTTATATTGCAAACCCGTTTTACCAAAAAACATCTTTTAGGGCCTCAAAATGGCCCCGAAAGTTAAAAACTGCTAAAAATAGTAAATTACGAAAATTTCCAGAAAACTATTTTCAGCCAGTTGGAAAATGTGGGTTGCCACTGATACCTACCTAGATCAATACACCCTCCTTAGGAATAAATGGTCTCCATTACGTTGAGTGCCTAGGGGAGAAGAAAAGATGTTTTTTGAAACTGAATCTTGGTGAGCTGCTTGCCTTGCTGAAGACGTCATGTTGCTCAGTTTGTGGAAGTCTGTCAAGGACGTGTTGAGAATGAGTTTGTTCAACAAGTTGAGATACAGAAGTGGACGGTGTGTAGAAGGAATATTTGTGCTTTTCTGCAACCTTGTCGACCTGCTTTTGTTAGATAGAAGGTGCTTGTTGCGAGGCTGTAGTGGTTGCAGTGTCCTTCTATTCTTCTTTTGAACAGATTGTGAAGAAGCTAAATTTTGCAGCATGAGATACTACCTTGTGGCACTTTTTTGGTGGAACAATAGTTGGAACTACCTCTGGTATTCTGTAGAGATGACCCCCCAGAGAAACAATGAAACTGTAGGGTTGGGACTCATAAACAACATGGCGCTTCCACATATATGGTTGGCCCAAGAGAACATCATAGACATCCAGTGGGGCAACATCACATAATACCTCATCCTCGAAGGGTTGGATGTCATATGAAAATCAACACTGTTGGTTGACACGAAGATCTCGTCCTTGGCGAAGCCACCCTATGTTGTATGGTTGCGGGTGTGGCGTTGTCGACAATCCAAAATGTTTTACGACCTCTGCTGAGATCAGGTTCTTTTGGATTCCACTATCAACAGTAAAATGTAGTGGGCTCCCCTTCACCCAAATTTGTGAATGAAAAAGGTGCTCCCCCTCTTTAGGATCTGTTGGTTCTTCTAGTTGAATTGTTGTGGTCGCGAAAATAGCAGTGGGGTCTACGTCGATGATGTCTCTTTTACTATTATTTTCAAAATCAGATTCTGAATCAGGGTTTGGCTCCTTGTCTTTGATCTCCACCAGTAATGATGTTTTTGAGACACATTCAACAGTGTTGTGCTAGGGGATTTTGTCGAAATCGCATCATTTTTTAGTGTCCTTCTTTGTCTTCCTGCAACCTTTCTTTTCCTATGGCTTGGACTGGTTTTCAGGAGACTGTTTGCTAGGGCTATCTTTGTCATACTTTTGTTATTGTGGATTTGCAGACCCAAAATACCGTTTGTTCAAGTGCTTCAATTTCTTCTCAATTTTAAGAGGATATCGTTAAGCAACACTGATTGATGAGATCTCTAGAAAATCCATTTCAGTTTGGATGTATCTGTGTAGAGCCCCACGGTATTTCAGAAACAAATGTTTTTCGGAGTATTTGATAGCTAGATTGGTGTGCAAGGTATGGAAGGTATTGGTGAACTCCAGAACTTCTTGGCCCCTCTCTTGTCGCAATGTGGTCCATCTCATGTACTGTTCCTCATAGTTTTCAATAGGGTAATACTGTTCCTTTACCACATCCACAAAACAATCCCAAGTGGGCTCGAACCCATATATTCTAGACTCCTCTGTGGAACTTTGCTCCAAGTAACTTTCCCACCAATGTTCTACGTGATGGAGAGCTTTAAGGAGTGCGAAGGTGATCTTTTCTTTGTCGAAAAAATTGTGAACAGAGAAATAACCTTCTAGCAAATTTAACCATTTGTCTAGGGCTTCTACATATATTTGTCCTTCAAATACAGGAATATAAAAATTAACTTGTGCCTTGAAAGGAAAGGTTCTTCCAAAGTGGCCACTTGATGAAGATGTGAATGTTTCTATCGGTAGGCGTTGAAGGATGTGTGAAAAATTCTCCACCATTTTGTCCCTCTCTCGCATGAGATCTTTCTCAAGCAACAGACTGATAGGACCGTCTACTCCATCACTTTTATTTTCTTCTGCCATTGAGGGTTTCTTGGGTGTGAAAGAGTGATTTTTCTCAAGAGAGACAATATTGAGACCCGACTTTCTATACTCGGACCTCATCGGGGACATGCACTGAAAAATGATCAAGAGAATCCTGCTCTGATACCACTGATCTAGATTAGTTTCGACAGAAAATGAGAGCGGAGATATAATAAATAAATGCAGAGAGATATCACAGATATTCAATAACATAACATAAATGTATCATATATGCAACCATAAACACATATATACAATAATACGCAATTTCTATTAATGAAATAAATGTACAGAGACTATAAAAATATAGAGTGAAAGACTCATTAGAATGGTGGTAGCTTATCTCTAAGAAGAGATTTGACAACTACTCGCATTCACAAGAAGATGAGTACAATGAGGATCTGAAGGAATTTTTATAATAAGAAATAATTCCAAAATCCATTGACGTACAAAAACCTAACCGTATGAGATGAAGCGCCAAAATTCATGTGGGCCCCGTTTGGGTAAGTTAGAAATTAATCACATATAAAATATTAAATTAAAATATATTTTGAGTATATAAAATGATAAGAATCAATATGAGAACAAATTTGTGCAGTTATTATGAAGCACAACTCAGATTAGAACTGAACCATCATCGCAAGGGCTAAATAAATTACAGAAAGGAATGATCGTTCAAAGGAAAGGAATTTGGTTTCCAGGTGCTCTATCAAACAGGGGTTCATGGGGATTTTGAGATCACATAAAGGGAAATAATAATAAATGTGCATGGAATTGAAGCCCCATGATTATTGAGAGAGGGAACTAATCTCCATGTTGAACAACCCTAGTACATCCTCAATTTCCTAGATGTTCATTTTCTCGAAATGTTGATCTAAATCCAGATGCCCCCAGTCTAGACCATCCTCCTCCTCTATCACAAATAGACATGACACACACATCTAACCACACACAGACTTAGAGACAAAACCCCACATAGATATATGTATCCTGCCTTTAAACAAATAGATGATTTCTCCCTTTTCCACCCTCTCTTGAAAGATCTGTTAGGAGATATGACAAATTTCCTCTCTCCCTTCAACAAATTACAACTTCCTTGAATCTCAACCTCTCTAAAGGAAAGATAAACGTAAAAAGAAGATGAGCCCAACAAAAGGGTAAATTCAAACACAAATAGAGTGTAAGTTCTAATAGAAGGATTAATCCAAAAAGAAAATGAGTTAGCTAGTAAATCCAAAACAGGGCTTTCATGCATTTTTTTTCGCAGTAGTCTAAATGTTCTACGAAATGATTATTTCTCAACAATATTTTCCCGACAAATTTATCCGAAATCTGGTGAGAAAATGTTATATACTCATATTTGAGTGATTATTTAAGTATAATCTGAGTTCCTCACAGGGTTTTCACCATGTTGAATCCATTTACGTATTCATAAGTCAATTTTAAACAACAAAAAAGAGTGATTTCCAATAAATTTATATGGTTGGATTCCGACGAAAAAAACTATTTCGTAGAACAATTAGACAATGCCCTTTTCCTTATGATTTATGTTTTTTTATGATTTCTATTCATTCTTTTTTCCAATTGTTTAGCCTTGATTTTTCATGAGTCTGTATTTTATTTTGTGTACTACATGACATATTCAAAAGCAAGTGTTGATAAAATAGGATGATAAATGGACATGTCTGTGAAAAGAGACTTCCAATAGGTGCACAGTGTTTCAATGATATCTATTTTTTTGTTTTCTGTGACCTTTTTAATTCACCTCTTTTTATATTGATTTCAATTGTTTACTTTTGTATGTGCTTTGTTTGCATGATCCAGTGGTGAGTTTACCTGAAGCTTCTTCAGGGATAGTAATGCTCATTTGTAGTCTTGTGAAATTTTTTTAGATGAATGAGAATGAACTTTGATTATAGGGATTTGGTCTCCTACCATGAGAATTGTTTCACTCATCTACATGAGTCGATGAATGAGAACGAACTTTGATTACAGGAATTTGCTCTGCTAGAATGAGCATTTTTGCACTCCTCTACATGAACACACATAAGGTATCTAGTAGTATTGTAATGTCCCCAAGGCCAAGCCCTTTATAAATCTGATATACGAAACAAATTGTACATATGTGTTATAGGCTAGTGAGCCAAGTTCCTATAAGCTTTAGGCTTATGTGTTTGTTAGGCCAGGGAGCCTAAGTGTTGAGGGCTAGGAGCCTGTTGTTGTACTTGTAAGTATGCAGAATATTTAATAAAATATAAACACTGCCAAGTGCAGACCGACCACGATGAATGAGTGAAGGGGGACTGAGCGTCCAAAGAGTGGGCAAGGAACTAGGGGCTAGAAGGTGGGAAAGGGGCTGAGAGATGAGCCTAGGGGCTTAAACATGGAAATAATATTTTATTATTGTTTCAAAAAGATATGTGCATCATATGGTTTTATCCTAAGTCCTTTTGGAAGGACACGTGATTTCCCAAGTGGTGGGAGGAAGGCGTGCGGATGGAACGCATGCAGTTCCCAGGGTGACAAGTGTCAGCCCTAGTGCATGCAAATAAAATAGACAAAGTAATCTGTGAGGGGGGGTTCTCATCCATTCGATCTGTCCTTCCTAAGGGTGATCAGGGGAAGCCATACTGCAAGATACCCTGGTGTAATTATGATACAGAAAAGAAATCCTGTGTTTGTCGTGAGGAATTCGTGTACATCCCTGTCCAGAGCTGTGGAGTCTGTGTCTGTCTCTGAGAAAACCCCTGTGCGCATTCCCTGAATGAGAAGCATGTGCTGAATTCAAGTGGAAGAATCTTTGTTATTCGGGGAAGCTGAGCTAGCCTGTGCGTGGAGTCCCTTTCTGAAATCACGACCATGAGACCATCCTGTGACTGCTGAACTGGTTTGGGAAGCCTTTGTCTATTTTCCCCATGGATTGTTGTGGCCACACAGTACTGGACTACGTGAGGCTTGTTGTCCTATGAGCGACTTCTCTAGGTGAGAGAGTGCATAGAGGAAGGAGAGAACTCCTAGAAGGAACCCTGTAGCTGCTATAGAACCCAGAGACTTCTGGTCCGATCTGTTCCTATAACCCAAGGTAAGGGAGACTGGCAGCCAAAGGACTTTCTAGGTGACAGAGAAGGTGCACTCTCCTGGGGTGGAACAGGCATGTGGGGAATAAGGGTCTGTGGGCAGTGAGCATGGGAGATTCCTGGAGAGCGTTCTTCCTGGTGGTTGTGTATGACTGAATTCCCTGTAACCTCAGTCTCAGTCTAGATTCCTTGCCCTGGGGTGGAGCTCAGTCCCAACTCAGGGGTGACCAACTATTGAGTTGAGGAGCAGTGCGGTCTACGGCTGGGAGGTTCGTGGAAGGCATGCATTTGGTTAGTGGATTCCACCATTGATAAAGATAAGTATCTAAATTATGTTCTTATCACATTTTGGCATGACTGAGCTGGTTATGTATCATGTTTTCCGCTGTGTAAATGAATTACTGTTGAATGTTATGGCTTGTTTAATTGTAGCAGCAACTTATATATTTTACTCTGAGATTTAAGTGTGTTTAATTTTTTAAATGCATGTGCTTATAATGTCTGTACGAATTATGTAAAAATCCATGTATAGAATGGTAACTGAGAGGTTTGGAAACCTCGGTTGGGAAAAAGGGTACACTACAATTTGGTATCATAGCGAAGGTTTCGACACTAAGCCTAGATGGGCCAGTGGAGCGGTCTTTGGAAATTGGGTCTGGAAGGCCAATTTCGGACCTTGGTTTGCTCCAAAGTGTCAAGGAGTTGCGAGCTGAGCTAGAGTAGAATGGTGGAGAAGAGTCGAGGAGAGCTGGAGAACACCTTTGTAAAATACAAGCATTTTCCATTTCTAATATAAACAAAAATAGTTTTTCCTGCATTATTCTTTCTTATATGCATTTCTGTGGGTGTTCTTTGTATATGCTGTGAATGTATGTTATGTGGATGCATTCTGCAAGAGTTTGTGTGTTGTTATCATGCAATTGCAGGGAGTGTGTTTGATCTTAGGTTGAGGATCTTTGAGGTTTCATGTCTGGAGGGCATGACAGAGTGTTGCAGACTCTGAATACCGATGCATGAGTGCACTTCTGAACTCTGAGGAGTCAGACAAGGACGTGCTAAGGTGCAGGAACTGAGAATCAACAACTTAGGAAGAGGAAATACCTTTGAGGTTGTTGAACACCTCAGGAGGTAAGGTTGTGTAGCTGAAACATAGTTGCAGACAGAATTCTGCTGTGAATTATGTAAAGCTCTGCCAAGTGGGCATTGAGCACAAGTGCAAGGAGTGCACAGAATAAGAACTCAGTGGTGAGTTCGAAGAAGACCAGAATCACTGAGGATTATGAGAAGCTCTGCCAGAGACAACATCGAGAAAGTGTAGAGGGAGCACAGAGGGAACCCATAACTACTGAACATTCTCTGGAGAAGGGATTCCGCCAGGAGGGCGTCGAGGAAGCATGTAGATAGGCACCGAAAAGGAGAGAACTCTTTGAGTTATGTGTTGTGAAAGGAGATTCCATTGAAGGGTCTCCACTAGGTTACTGAATACCTAGAAAGACTTAGCAAGAAGTTGCTTGAGCAGTAGGACAACAGGAAGAGACCGACAACCGATGGATATCACATAGAAATCCAGTCAGCCATCGGATCGGGAGAAGGCACATGACGTTTAGCCTCAGAAGGAGGAGAGCATGAGGAGAAGGGATCTGGGCCTTTAGATATGGGACAGATACCTGAGAGTCATTGGATCTGTAGAAGTTGCATGGAGGTTAAGTCCTCGAGATACAGGAGGAGGAATCCCAATAGGGGTGGAACCATCGGGATATCGGCCGTCGGAGAATCGAAGTTCTCGAGGTCGTAAGAAACGGGACCTCTCAGGTCTCGAAATAGAGATAAGATCTGGATCGTCCGTTGGAGAGAGACACATCGTGGAGATCAAGCACCATCGACATATCGCCAATCGGGAAATTGGAGTTCCTGAGGACAAGGGAACCAAGGCATCAGAAGTCCTGAAATCCTGACGTAATCGGGATCGTCCATTGGAGGGACGCGTGGAAGCAATCGAGTACCACCCAAGAGAGCCTGATAGGAGGTCAGTCATCAGAGAATCAGGATATTAGATATCACGAGAGAAAAGGTTTCGTGCATAGCAGAATCGCGAAACGTGATTTCTCGATCGGATCAGGACTGTCCATTGTGCATGACGTGTGTCAGGAGATCCCAGGAAGTCGGGGATCGGGAAATCGAGGTTTTTGAAGACAAAGAAACCTCGTCGCTGGGAATAACGATCCACGATATCCCGACAGTGATGTAAGTGTTGTGGGACCACCAGAGTCGGAGTGGAGGACAGGTTTCCTTCATTCGGGAAGAGTCGGGAACTCTGTGTGCAAGAGGTCGGAAAATCCATAGAGAAAATCCCGATACAATCAGAGCCGTCCATCTGTGGGAAAGGTGGAAAGCATAGAGATTCATCGACGTTTGGCCCCATCGGGAAATCAGGAATCCTGGGGACATGATGTTTAGGCACTTTGAATTTGTGATCCACGAAACCCCGATGAGTGGGGAACAACTGTCAGCACAGCAAGGCAGGATGACAGAGGCATAGTAGAGGCTAGCTGTCCATGATCAGAGGAAGTCAAGAATCGATATATCACGGATCCCATAAGAAACTGTGATTTGATATTGCAAATGCCAAAACCCCGATGGGGTAAGGTAGAGGTCATATGATATCGGTCATGTGGACCAAGGGCTGAGCCAGGAGGGCTAGCCAGTGTAAAAGCACATCGGGGATCGGAGGATCGGGGGTTGCGCATACATGTGCATCATGACACCACAAACCCCGAAACCCCGATAGGAGGATTGATACACGTCAAGGGAGTGGTCATATGGTGAGGATATAGCTCAGAGGGCTAGCATGGAAGGAGCCATCAGGCATTGGAGATTCGCGAGTCGGGAGGACTTGTGAATTTTGACATCGCAAGTGCTGAAATTCTGATAGGAGGAGCCATGACAAGAGGTAAGGCCACGGTCGTGGGGTAATAGTCATGTGGACCCAGAGATGAGTCAGGAGGGCCAACGCATGGAGAAAGGTGCTCATCGGAGAATCAGTGATTGGGATTTTGAGGGGACAGAGGTTCATGACATTGGAGATCGCAAAACCCCGATTCCCGATAGGGTGATACAAGGCTGCGGTCATGTGAAGACGGTCGTATGGACCAGGGCATGGCCAAGAGGGGGCTAAGGCCAGGTAAAAGTGCATCAGTGATTCATGGATTGGGAGTTCAAAGGGTCAGTGACTCTCGACAGCGTAAACGTCGAACCCCGAAGCCCGATAAGAGTTTTCCCATGTGGAAATTGTCCACGGCAAGTGCCAAGGCCGTGCAGAGGAAAGGAGGAAGACCTGTGGGTCGAATATTGACCAACGATTCTAGTAGGAATCAAAGGAGCCGCTTCAGCTCAATAGTAGGATTTAGAACGATCCTGTGAGTGGGAGGTCCGGTGAAGAGACCCTGCAAGGTGATAGGTAGGACCTCTCTGCGTCAAGTGGTATAATCGAGTATAACCACGGTCAAGTGCTGAAGGCCGTGAGGGTAAGTGAGAGTGCCTGTGGATTGGGTCGGGTAATTGAGTAGAGATTCCACTCAGGAATCCAAAGAGCCAATTCGGCTCAGAAGAAGGGAATTGAATGATCTTGTGAGAAGGAGAGTGCGATGGAGTGTGGTCGCGACTTGATCGCCTGCGTTCTCGAAAATTCCAAAACGCAAATTGTCGATTCACAAGGAATTGATTTAGACCGTCGAATCCAGAAAGCTATGGACCTTGATGTAAGGCAAATGGGGTTTGAGAGTTCAGACCTCGGGAAAAAGGAGGAGAGCTAGTCCTCGAAGTCGCAAAGGGTAAAGTCCCGAAGCGATCGGAAGTTGGGGTCCCAGGTCATAGCTAGAGGTCATGCTGGTGGAAGTTAAAGAAAGAGCTAGCACGTGCTACACTCTTGTTTCTGATTTTCGGGATAAAGAGAGTCGAGGGTGAATCATATCTAAATACCCAGTACGTGAAGTCCCGAAATGCCTTCTGGATAGGCACGTGGTCATAGTCGGTGGCCTTGTGGGAGAAACTTGTGCCACCGCTAGTTCTCACAAGAGCGTTTTCACGCAAGGCTTGTAGTTTTGTTGCATGGAGGTTCTAGTAGGAACCTGAAGAGATGCTCCAACTCAGAGAGTTGAAGACCCATTGACTGGGAGATCAGCGGACCCTGTTGAGGTAGGGAAACTACATTGAAGGTACTTAGGGCATGAATAATCATGCACAATGATTACAGTGTAGAGCATAAGAAGATTCAGGAATCCTGGAAGAATTGAATGCTTCTGGGATCCACAAGAAAAAGTGTTAAAGGGAGAAAGAAGTTGTTGCGATTTATAGCCGCAAGTATGTTTTGGCTCGTTTGGACAGCCAGAGGAAAGAATGCTTGCAAGTTGCAAGTGTTGTTGGTAATGTCGTTGCACAATGAAGAAAGCAACAGAGAGTTGAAGAGCTAGTTATAAGTCTAATAAAAGAAGCATGAAAGCTTCTACTGCTATAAGATATTCAGGTAGTATAAATTTTAATGGCAGTCATGCAAGTAAGAGTTTTATCACTCTTTTTGCATAATTGTTGAAAGGGAATTATGGTAAGAATTTGCTCAGCCAGAACTATGTTATTAAATCACATGATTAGATTATTCGAATGCATACCAACGGATGTGGTAATGGCTGTAGGCTAGTGTTAATTCAAATATTTTTAGCTTTTGAATGAACACATCGACATAGTAGAATGTCATGTTAATTTGGTTATGGGGTAATAACCAAATAATTAAAAGATAAGAATTTGTTACAAGAATGAATGCCAGAAAGCTAGTCATGTATGAGACCAGAACATGGTTGGACATGGCAAGGTACAGATATGGAAAGATTATGAGCCACACCAAGTACTAAAAACTTCCTGCTTTTAAATAAACTTGGGCTGCAACCTTTTTGCTAACACTAATGGACACCATAGAATTATATTCTTGGGGTAGTGTTCGGGTCAGAAAGGAAGGCATCCAATTAATTGGAAAGATAAGGGGAAGTGTATGAAGATTGTGGCAACACATTGGCCAGAATTACAACCCATGGATGGTGAGATACATGACTTAGACAGAGAGCATTATGTAATTCAATGCAAGGTGCACTGAATAAGAATGCATTGAGAATCACACTCATGCATAATAAGTGATATAATTGCATACTAAGTGCAATGGTTGAATATGTTTGGTAAGTACATGCATATATATATTATTGCATGGAAATAATTATGTTGATGGCTGAAATGTTGCTAACCCCTGAAATTGAGAACATTTCAAGAACTGTTAAACACTGCAACAGGAAAGTTACAAGTCAAGTAGTCACAAAAATGGAGACTACATAAAATTTTATGTTCAAAAAATTGAAATAATGAACTTACTGTTGTTAACAGTGGACATGCATATGCATAGAATGACGAGTCATTCTATTGGTCAAGTTGTTTGGTAATTGTGATTGAATTGCTAGGTGCAAAAATTCTAAGATTATTGCATAAGATGTTGTACATATTGAATTATGATGTACAAAAAATACCGACAATTTGTTGGTAGTATGCAAGATGAAGTCTTGCAGGAAAATTGTAGGCATTTTTGTGCCTGTGGAAAAATCACAGGGATGACTACACTCATAATGTGGCAACAACCAAGATAAATCATGAAATAGGATATCATGTTTTTGGAATAAAAGTTGAATTTCCTTTTGAATTAATTGGAATTCCTAAATGAATTCTTGTATGTACTCTCATGATAACTGCATGTGGTTGATGCAGATGAGATGATGTTGATAAAAGTTAAATTGTTGGCTACAAAGNATGCATAGAATGACGAGTCATTCTATTGGTCAAGTTGTTTGGTAATTGTGATTGAATTGCTAGGTGCAAAAATTCTAAGATTATTGCATAAGATGTTGTACATATTGAATTATGATGTACAAAAAATACCGACAATTTGTTGGTAGTATGCAAGATGAAGTCTTGCAGGAAAATTGTAGGCATTTTTGTGCCTGTGGAAAAATCACAGGGATGACTACACTCATAATGTGGCAACAACCAAGATAAATCATGAAATAGGATATCATGTTTTTGGAATAAAAGTTGAATTTCCTTTTGAATTAATTGGAATTCCTAAATGAATTCTTGTATGTACTCTCATGATAACTGCATGTGGTTGATGCAGATGAGATGATGTTGATAAAAGTTAAATTGTTGGCTACAAAGAGTATCTCGGGAAGATGCTTCTTGGAAACCTTTGAGGGCAGTTGGAACTCCCGGAGCCACGATGCTCTAAGACTTCCGGTCTGTCTGTTCCTGCAACCCAAGGTAGGAGAGATTGGCAGTCGAAGGACTGTCCAGGTGACAGAGAAGGTGCATTCTCTTGGGGTGGAACAGGCATGTGGGGAATGAGAGACCGTTGGTTGGAGTACTGCCGAGGTTTGAATGGTTGGAGTATTGCTAAGGTCTGGTACCTTGGCCTAGACCATGTGGATAAGGATTGTGGACCATGGCTATCTTGGGAAGCCATTTCCCGATGGATTCATAGCTCTGCTTTGGGGTGGGAGGTCTTCTCACTCAAAAGATAAGTACAATTCTCTATTTTATTATATGATGCGTATATTGTATACAGTTTTAATGTTATTGAATTTGTTTATATATACATACATATACATTGCATAAATGATTTCATTAATGCACCCATGACTGTACTTAAAGTATCTCATATTTCATTACTTAAGAAATATATATACCTTATTCTAATCATGTAATCGATTGGAATATGATTCAGGTGGAACCAGAAGGTGTTTTGCAAGTGCATCATGTGCACATATTAGATAGGAAATGCAAACAGCTGTGGAATCGAGCTATAGAACTTGTAAAGGTCCAGTGGACTTGGTATGGTCCTGAGGACACGACATGGGAGCATGAAGAGGTATGCGGGCAAAGTACCTGCATCTTTGTGCAAATTTTGAAAAGGCTTGCAGAGACAGTGTAAGTTGCACTGAGGACAGTGCAAAAATAAGGGAGGGGGATTGTAATGTCCCCAAGGCCGAGCCCTTTATAAATCTGATATACGAAACGAATTGTACATATGTGTTATAGGCTGGTGATCCAAGTTCCTATAAGTTGTAGGCTTATGTGTTTGTTAGGACAGGGAGCCTAAGTGTTGAAGGCCAGGAGCTTGCTATTGTACTTGTAAGTATGAAGAATATTTAATAAAATATAAACACCGTTAGGTGCAGACCGACCATGATGAATGAGTGAAGGGGGACTGAGCATCCATAGAGTGGGAAAGGAACTAGGGGCTGGAAGGTGGGAAAGGGGCTGAGAGATGAGCCTAGGGGCTTAAACCTGAAAATAATATTTTATTATTGTTTCAAAAAGATATGTGCATCATATGGTTTTATCCTAAGTCCTTTTGGAAGGACACGTGATTTCCCAATTGGTGGGAGGAAGGAGTGCGGATGGAATGCATGCAGTTCCCAGGGTGACAAGTGTCAACCCTGGTGCATGCAAATAAAATAGAAAAAGTAAGCCGTGAGGGAGGGTTCTCGTCCATTCGATCCATCTGTCCTGAGGGTGATCAGGGGAAGCCAGTTTACAAGAGACCCTGGTGTAATTCTGATACAGAAAAGAAAGCATGTGTTTATCATGAGGAATCCATGTACATCCCTGTCCAGAGCTGTGGAGTCTGTGTCTGTCTCTGAGAAAACCCATGTGCGCATTCCGTGAACAGGAAGCCTGTGCTGAATTTGAGTGGAAAAATCTTTGTTATTTGGGGAAGCTGAGCTAGCCTGTGCATGGAGTCCCTGTTTCGAAATCACGACCATGAGACCATCCTGTGACTGTTAAATCGGTTTGGGAATATTTTGTCTGTTTTCCCCATGGATTGTTGTGGCCACACAGTACTGGACTGCGTGAGGCTTGTTGGCCTGTGAGCGACTCCTCCAGGTGAGAGAGTGCGCAGAGGAAGGGGAGAACTCCTAGAAGGAACCCTGTAGCTGCTACAGAACCCAGAGACTTACGGTCTAGTCCACTCCTATAACCCAAGGTAAGGGAGATTGGCAGCCGAAGGACTATCCAGGTGACAGAGAAGGTGTACTCTCCTGGGGTGGAACAGGCATGTGGGGAATAAGGGTCTGTGGGAAGTGAGCATGGGAGATTCCTAGAGAGCGTTCTTCCTGGTGGTTGTGTATGACTGAATTCCCTGTAACCTCAGCCCGAGTCTATATTCCTTGCCCTAAGTTGGAGTTCAGTCCCAGCTCGGGGGTGACCCACTGTTGAGTTGAGGAGCAGTGCGGTCTATGGCTGGGAGGTTCGTGGAAGGCCTGCATTTGGTTGGTGGATTCCACCATAGATAAAGATAAGTATCTAAATTATGTTCTTATCACATTTTGGCATGACTAAGCTGGTTATGTATCATGTTTTCCGCTATGTAACTGAATTATTGTTGAATTCTATGGCTTGTTTAATTGTAGCAGCAACTTATATATTTTACTCTGAGATTTAAGTGTGTTTAATTGTTTAAATGCATGTGCTTATAATGTTTGTACGAATTATGTAAAAATCCATGTATAGAATGGTAACTGAGAGGTTTGGAAACCTCGGTTGCGAAAAAGGGTACACTACAAGTATCTTATTTTCATTTAAGTACTTTAACTCTCTGGAAATTCCCCTTATTGCATCATAAAATCTTTGTCGTGAGATCTTCTCTCAACGTGTTTTTTAGACTCTAGTCTTTCAATGTTTCTTACGAAAACCAAAAATAGTGCTGAGATTGAAAAGAAATGGTTTGAGGGGAATAACTCAATAGTTTATTTTCATGGAAATGACTCTCGCTTTGTGAAAATGTGTAGAGAAGTTGGAATTGGGTTCTCAAATTATGTACAAGTTGAATGTGGAGATGTAGAAGTTAAACATTTTGATAGAATATGAGAAATAAGCATGTCAACACCAAATATGAATTTACCTTAGGAAATGCACTTGAAAGGTCTACAATGTTATCTAAGGCTTGTAACTCTATTTGTAGTCCGCTGTTGTGTGAAGTGATTTCAGGTTTCATGAAGGAAATAATGCACATTCTATCAAAAAATAAGAAAATGAACTCTAATTTGGAGCATGAATCGATATTATCTCATGAGGATCTACAAACTACACTGACAGCATACATGAATAGCTTGGAGAAACCCTAAAAATCCCATATAAGGATATCATTCTCTTAACCATTGGGAGAAACAAAACAAGATGATGAAGCAAATCAATGTCTACAACTACATGTGGATACCAAATAGATCATAGATTTGCATCAGAAGGAGAACTCATTATCATAGAGGTATGAAGAAGATGGAATTATCCCCTGTGAAGGCCTAAAGAGGTCTTCCATGAGGTTGTTATTCCAGTAACACGATTGTCGGTGCCTTCACTAACAAAGGTATGTGAAAATGAGTTGCTTCACATAATTTAAAACTTAAGAGGAGCTAGGACTTTGACAACCTGATATTATTTTTTAACGTGGGTGTTCCATTGTTTTCTCTTAGAATTATTTGTGGAAGTATGTGGCATATTTTATTCTATTTTTTCCAGGAGTTATAAATGTGTTCAAAAGTTATAAATGCATTTTTTGAATAGGAGGTAACTTTTATTTTTGTAACTTTTATAAATGTACACAAATATTGTATGACACAACTTTTTCTCGTGGCTTCACATTGCTGAAACCCACCTGCGGATACCTATGTTCTATCTTCTCCTTGACCTGATATCTAGATGTAAGTCCTTCTCCACCTATCTGATATATCCTTGAATCATAGTCCTTCGAGATCCAATCATATCTAAGAAAAAATCCTTCTCTGCTTTGATCAACGTGTGATCAATGTTTTAGTTTGGCTTCCTCCTTCACCCTTTCTTTGCTTTTATAAGATTGAGTTACAATTTGTTTATAATATCCAAACTGATTAATGATTGACATTACTTCTCACCTCACTTGATATTACATGCTAGTCAATTTTAAAATTTTCCTTAAATAACTCAACTTACTGATAAAATCACTTTACTTTCATAATTCCTTTAATTTAAATGAAGTTACCAAGATAAAAGGATTTGGATGACTTCCACATGATAGACACTAAGACTATGTGGAAATACATGTCTAATTCTACATGCATCAACACTCCCTCTTAGTAAGGAAGGTATTTTGCACCACCCCAAGTCTATCAGTAAAGAACACAAACTTCCTTTTCTCCAAGGGTTTGGTCAAAATATCTGCAACCTTCTCATCTATGGAAATATACTAAAGATTGACTACTACCTTTTGGATCCTATCTCAGATGAAGTGGTATTTGATCTCAATATTCTTTTAACTATCATGGAATATTACATTCTCTGAGAGCTTGATACAACTATGATTATCGTAGTATATCACTGTAGGCTCCAAATCCTGATCAAATAAAACTGAAAGTAATTTGTGAATCCAAATGGATTCACAACTAGCCATACTTGCTTCCATATGCTCTACCTCTTCTGAAATGAGTGCTACAAAATTTTTCTTCTTGCCGAACCAAGTAATCATTGTTCATCCCAAGTTGAAGCAACACCTCAAGGTGCTCTTCCTATATACCGCACTCCTTACCCAATCTAAGTCTATATATCCCTACACATCAACTCCATATCCTCCAAGATACGTTAGTCCATACTCCATTGTACCTTTCAGGTACTTGAGAACATTTTTCACTACGATCTAATACAATTTCCTCGGCTCCACCATGAATTGACCCAAGGTGTTCACAACAAAACAAATATCTGGGCCAGTGTTAACCAAATACATTAAGGACCCTATCAGTTGCCTATATATAATTGGATCCACCAACTTTGAATTTGAATTCATCACCTTCTTCAAACTGGTAATCATAGGTGTGGCCATCCATTTACAGTCCTCTTTCCTAAATCTCCTCAATATATCTATTGCATACTTACCTTTCCTAAGGAAGATCTCTCTCGATGCTTGCCATACCTCTAACCCCATGAAATAATGCATCAAGCCAATGTACTTCATCTCTAACTCACTAGATAAATCCTCTTTTCAATCTATAATAACCTATTTTGCACTTATGAGAAATAAATCATCTACATACAAACCCAAGATGAGAGGTTCCTCTCCAACAAGTATGAAGTACAGGTTCGGATCTGCGTCACTCTTGTTAGAGCCCATAATATATAAGTATCCATCAATCTTGGAATACCACACCTTGGTTTATTTTTTGAGTCCATACAAGGATTTCTTAATCCTACACACATGAGAATCCAACCCATGTACCTCAAATCCCTGAGGTTCACGTATGTATACTTTCTCCTCAATGATCCCATTGAGGAAAGTTGTTTTCACATCTATCTAACATATCTTCCCCCTCATAACTGAAGTAATAGAAATAACAACTTGAATAGAAGAATACCCAATGAATGGAGAAAATGTCTCCTTGTAGTCCACTCCATATTTCTAGGAGAACCCTTTAGCCATAAAACTCAACTTGAACTACTCAATGCTACCATATGCAACATGCTTGATCTTGTAGAGTCACCTGGAATTCATAGTTGACTTCCCCTCTAGTCTCTACGCTATGTCCCAAACATCATTCCTCATAATATATGTGTAATACTCTACCAAGGCATCCTGCAAAACCTATTGATATGTTTCTTCCTCAAAATTGGAAGGCTCAACATCAATAATGCTACTCATAAGTGTCATATAGTTTGGAAACTTCTTCGGAGGCCTACACTCTATGATCTCATTCCTAGGAGCATCGCCAACATCCTTCAATGTTTGTAATAGCCACGTGGATCTCTTGAAAATACTAGAAGGGGATAACGCCTCCTCCCCATTTAAAGTATGAACTATTGATTGTTACTCATCCTTGAGAGCCTACTACTTATCGTATTCTATTAGTGTTGATGGATATTGGTATCTCCTAGATTCCAAGTCCTCCTCAAACTTAACATCTATGCTCATAGCTACGTTCCTTTGTATTGTAATGAAGATATTGTAAGACTTTGAGGTCTCACTATACCCCACAAATGTACCCTTATATCTTGAGGGCTCCAACTTCATCCTTTTCTCCACATGTACATGGATGTATTTGGACAACCAAAGATCCTCAAATGACCAATATCTAGATTCTCTCTTGAGAATGCCTCCTCTTGAGTTGTGTCCCCCAATATCTTATGTGAACTCATGTTCTGCACATATACTTCCATGTTACATTCCTATACCCAAAGAAAGATAGGAAACTCCTGGTCATGTATCATAGCCCTGGAAGAACCAACAATCGACTAATTCTTTCTCTCTGCGACCTCATTATGTTGAGGGTTTTATGAGACTATCAAGCCCCTTTATATCCCTGCCTCCTTGCAGAAATACTTCAAAGTCATTGGAATTCTACTCTCCCCCATTATCCAACCTCGAGAACTTGATCTTATTACCTGTATGGTTCTCTAACTAAGCTTTAAACTCTTTGAACTGATTGAAGACCTCATCCTTGAAATTCATAAAGACAATCCAGGTTTTCCTAGAAAAATCATCAATAAGAACCACATAGTATGATGATCCCTATAATTATTCTACTGACATTGGACCACTCACATATGAATGGATAAGATCTAATATACCCTTTTCCCTACTATTTATTCTAGCAAAATCATCATTGGCATTGTTCCCAAGTGCACAACCTTTGCATACTCCCCACTTCTCAATATTGAACTCTCAAAGACCTGTAAAAATCCCTCTCATAATTGGAAAATCCCTATAGTGTAGGTGGCCCAAACTCTTGTTTCACAACTCACATAGGTTGTAATTGTTTTGTAACAAATCTTGAACAATATTTCCCTGCAACTTGTATAAAGTGACCTCTCTAAATCCAATAACCATTGCACTATATGGGATAGCTTTCTCCACAAGTATGAGTACATACCCTCTATGAAATGTAACAAAAAAACCCCTGTCCTACATAGTTGATACTAAGAGGAAATTATTCTTGGAACTTGGTGTGCAAAGAACATCATGGGCATATAACAAACGTTGTGAATCAAGTTGGAACATAATTGTTCCCTCTCCCTTCACTGCATAATTGGCATAATCACCAAGTTTCACATGAACATCTGAGTCACTCTTTTTCAAAGTGCTAAATAGATATCATTCTTTTTTCATAGGATGATATGCACCATTGTCTAAGAACCAAGAAATCCTCATAGTTTTTCTGGTAGAAAGGAAAGAAACTAATGAGTAATCCTTCTCAAACTTTGTTGCAAAATCATCACACTGCATCTTTGCTAATGTTGTTTTATGCGTCTTTGCTAATGTTTTTTTCTACATATTTACCCTTGTTCTTCTCTAGACATTGATATGCATAATGTCCATTCTTATGACACGAGTGTTGGAATTATTCACCAATATTGAGAGGGGGGTTGAATCAATATTGATAATTTTTTACCATTTTCAATCAAAACATTAACTTATCAACTTATCAACAATTTATCACTTATGGTTGCATTTAATACATCATGAATAATGTCATTCAACAATGAATAACATATATAACCACATATACACAGTACACTAGAATTTTATGTGGAAACCCAAATGGTAGAAAACCACAACCTTTCTCTCT
>SNQJ01S0050731.1:105491-130341 GCA_010110895.2 Picea sitchensis | reverse complement strand
CATCCTCTTCCACTCTCTCTCTTTCTCCACCTACCCCCTCCCTCTCTCTCTCTCACTAACCCTTCTCTCTCTCTCTCTCCAAACCCTCTCTTTCCCTCTCCTACTCTCTCCCTCTCCCTCCCTCAACCCCTCTCCCTCTCTTTCCTCTCTCTCTATCTCTCCCTCCCTCTCACTCCCTCAACCCTTCTCTCTCTCTCTCTCTCTTTTCACAAGCCCCCGTTCTCTCTCTCTCTCTCTCTCTCTCTCTCTCTCTCCCTCTCCCCCTCTTTCCCACTCCCCTTCACTCTCTTTCTCTCTATATATATTTTTCTTTATCTTCCCCTCATTCTCCTCCTCTCTTCCTATCCCTTTCCCTCCCTCTTTTTTTTATCTCTCACTACCTCCCTCAGTCCGTTCCTCACTACCCCCATCTCTCTATCTCTCTCCACCCCCCTCTCTCTTTCCCTCATCTACCTCTCTCATGAAACTACCTAATCCTCTTGTCTCACTCTCAATCTCTCTTTCTATCTCTCTCACCTTCCCACCCTACCTCCCCTCTCCCTCTCTTCCTCCCTAACATAAAAATTTTAAAAATAATGATTTTATTCAAAACATAGAAAATTTAGTTTTATGTATGTTGAAAAATATATTGATTATATAAATAGTTACAAATTATTTAAGTTAGAAAACAATATATATCTTATAATATAATATTTTTTCACATAAATAAAAGAATATGAATAGTGTACACAATTTTTCAATATATCTAATTAATTAAATAAAACTAAGATATAAACATAGATTAAATTTCTGAATATATAAAATTATCATAAAATATATATATTTTATCTTCACAAAAAACAATAACATTTTAAAATTTATAACATACAAATAAATGAATTGAAAATATAAATACATTTTATGCATACTGAAAGACACTAAATCACATAGAAATAATATATAATAATAAAATTTAGCAAAACAATTAATACTTCCCATCATATTATATCACAAATTAAAAAAAATTACATTAATGATTAATTTTAAAATTTATAACATACAAACAAATCAATCAAAAATATAAAATTCATTTTATACATACTGAAAGACACTAAATCACATAGAAATAATATATAACAATAAAATTTAGCAAAACAATTAATACTTCTCATCATATTATATCACAAATTAAAAAACATTACAAGATGAAATTTTATTATTATAAAATTCTATGCATACATTATTGAGATAAATTACATAATAAAATACACATATAAACAAAATATTATAATAATTAATTTTTATTTTAGTAAAATATAAAAATTAAGTAAACTTTACTTTTCAAAAACATTTATAACATCATGAAAAATAAAATTGTATGGTTACAATTTATACAAATAATTTGAAACCAGAATTAACAAATATTAAAAAAAAAAAAGACAATTTATCATAAGTCAGAATCAATTCAACAATTGTAAAAGAGAACATGCCTTGTAAATAAATAACAAAAATAACAAACACAATTTTTAATTTAGAAATGAATATGTGTAGAAATTGTATTTTAACAATTTATCAGAAGTCAAAATCAATACATTAATTGTAAACTAGAACATGCTTCGTAAATAAATAACAAAAATGACAAACACAAAATTTAACTTAGAGATGAATATATGTGTAGAAATTTTATTTTAATATGGGAAAGTTGAATGAAAAGTAAATAAATAACAAAAACTGACAAGCACATTTTTTAATTTAAAAATGAATATCTATATATATATATATATATATATATATATATATATAGTATTTTAGGAAAGTTTAATAAAAAATAAATAAATATATAAACAATATAAGCATTATACTAATCTAAGGAGGTTGGGTTTCACTTCTTTTAAACATGGGCGAGAATTTAATTACCACTTTTCAAAATAATCAATTTTAATCCATAATTATTATAATATAATAAGATGTATGGAAAAAGAGAAAAGAATATATTAATATATTCATCCCTATTTTGAACAATATAAAATTGGTCACTTATTCTAATAATTATAATGTAATAACTTGTATGAAAAAAAAGTAAAAATAATACATAAATATTTGGACATCTATTCCAATAACATATAAACATAGGAAAAAATACATTTCTAAAGAATCAACGCAAAACTTAAAATCCACATTTTAGTTATTTTTGTGAACACACATAATTTAGAAACCATTCAATTTAGAAACCTTCCCTTTAGATGACATATGTGACTACATACTAGTTTTTCATGACTTGCTCTAGTCCTAATTGTGAATGGTCATTTAAAACTTGTAAAGGAGAATAACAACATAGATTTACCAACTAAAACCCAATAGAAATAATTTATTTTATTTTAGTATTATTATGATTTATTTTGTATCTTCTATTGTTTATTATTATTATTATTTTAGACACTTATTAAATCATTGAAAAAATTAGATGCTATAATATCCATAAATGATACAATGATATTGTGAATATACCATAAGATAGGTGTATTCAATTATTAAATTAGTAATTACCTTCACACAATATTTTCTATATAGGAAGGAAGAAAAGACATATTTTTCTCTAACCAAATAACTTCTTCTTGCTAAAATAAAATGATAACCTTTTTTCTTTTAATGATGTAAACCTTCAAATAAACTTATCACAAATCCATTTAAAATATAACCCTTTCTTAAAGAAAACAAAACATATATAACCCTCATTTCCTTTTTATATATATATATATATATATATATATAATATAAAATGAATAAATAATATAAAGTATTTATCTCATTATGTAGATTTTTACATTTAATCATAAGGATGGAAATTTTTTTGTGGATATAAACTGTATGATAAAATCTTTAACTAAATAATAATTCTAATTATTATAAACTCATACCACTAACTTATGTTTATAGCTAGAAAACTCAAAAATATTTTTATTTACTTTTTACTTTCAAAATTTAGATTAAGTTAAAGAGATAACACAAAAATATATATTTATTTTTTTGTGTTTACTTTTACTTAAAAATAATGTTGGATACATTTTCTTTACGAGCACGTAAACGTACTTATGCCCTCTACTCCACTTTGTTTCCGTTTCTATGGCACTTTGGTAATGGGATCATGGATGGGTTGCCGGGCAACTTCTCTACTTGTTTTTACTCCTACGCTCTGGATTCGGCAAAACTATTTCTTAAAATTGTTTTGTTGCTTCATGAAACGCGTTTCCATAATTGACTGGCAGTTTTACCTATATCGTGTCATCAAATGCATTGGATTTGTTCAACTGCTCTTTACGTTCATCTACATGGTACGAGCTCGAAACTTGCAGGTACTCAATCTGATACCATTCGTAGGTTTGTATGCATTTTTCGGCCTCTAATCTTATAAAATCTCCCAACAATTTAAACAATTTAAATTCTACAAACAATCTCGAATCGTAATATTTTCGGCCTCAAATCATATAAAATCTCCAAACAATTTAAACCATTGATGCTTAATATTTTCTAGGTTTTATGTGAGCAAAACAGACCAGCAATGCAAACACAACAATGCAAACACAACAATGCAAGGAGATAATTGGATAAATCAATAGAATTTAAACCATTGATACGTAATATTTTCGGCCTCGAATCTTATAAAATCTCCAAACAATTTAGACCATTGATGCATAGTATTTTTTAGGGTTTATGAGAGCAAAGAAGACCAGCAATGCAAACACAACAATGCAGGGAGATAATTGGACACAACAATGCAGAGAGATAATTGAATAAATCAATAGAGAGAGAAAAGATACTAACCAGTCATCCGGAGCAGCCTCAATAGCTTGATCATAGTAAGATTATGCACGAGGTGCATATTTATGAACATCCCATATGAGATTGGCATAACGAGAGAGGACATCTCCATCGCCAGGACTGGTTAGTATGGCTCTCCCATAATATTCCTCAGCTTTTTCTGAATCATGCCACAGACATAAAACCAACAGTATTGAGAACTTTTATGTAAGAATATATATTTTATAAATAGTGTCTTTATATATGAGATAAGACTATGAATGATATGCAGTCAACAAGGCTATATGATTAGTTATGTAACAGTATCCCAGAAAATTAAAACAAAGCTCAGATTCCTCCAATACTCACCTCCTGCAGGGACCTCGCATAATTCGTTAACAGAAGTGGGTTGCAGCATTTTCTGATAGTAAGCATTCCGTGCTATTGGAATCTGATCCAGACCCGCCTCCACTCCCTCCATACCCTACCCTCTTCCACCTCCATCTTCAACCCCCGAATCCTCCGTTAACAGAACCCATCGCAGGGTTAGCTCTATCGCACACCAAAGCTACTCTAGTGCCTTCAAATACCTTGCCACACATCATATCCTCATTCCTTCTTCCAGAGACAAAAGACCTTTCATCGGAACACACTGAGACTCATATTCAATGGAACACACAGAAGCACAATCATAGAGACGCACCAGAGCATCGATAGAGAAGGAAAGAGGAGGGAAATGTTGAAATTGAATGAGATTTGAGATTTATCCTTCCAACGCATAAACGATTTTCTGGCTTTGCCTGTCTTTCTACACAAAATCTTGTAGATGAAACAAATTTGTTGCCTCTGTAACGGAAGGATAGACACAAAAATCAGATGAGTCAGTAGATAGAACCGTTAGCAGATGAGTCAGCTAATAAATCCAAAATGCAGCCCTCGTGCTTTTCTTCAACCATGATTCATGCTTTTCTTTCCGTTTGATTCATGCTTTTTCCCAAGGATTTTGTCATGATTCACGAGTGAACGGATTCCTCCTGCTATGAGCCAGCTCAAAACGCTCTTACATCTCTACTGATGAGGATTATTCATCATCGGTTGTAACTTTTGACCATTCAACTTTGCTAATGGGAATATGGCTCTCGGTCATATGTTCTCGGGCTTGCAATCATCATCAATATTTAACAATTGCATTAAAATAGAAGGTTAGACAATTCAAAGAACATCCATTTCCATCGACATCAAGGAAGATCTTGATTTATTCATGTGCATTATTCAAAATAGCATGTCCCTATCCACTTGGGTTGATTGTCCAGCATTGTATATTGGCAATTCAAATATTGGGGGTGGGTATTTCAATGAATCTTATGTTATGGTGACCAATTATCCATCTGCTAGTGGAAGCCATTTTCTTGATATAATTTTTATAAATTATAATAAAATCATTTTAGAATAAACTCATTTTTTTTTGGAAAGTAGGGGACAACATGTAGAAATTGGTGGAATAACTTCTAACAACATGCCTATGACAAGTGATAAATATGTGGTGGAAAGTGATAATGTGCTAACATCATAGTGAGTGACATATATGGTACTAACTACATTTCAAGCATGTACTTACTCACATGGTTGCATGAACAATATCACATTTAATGACAATACATTTGGTTATTATGAAAGTATGGTGGGTAGATGTGATGCTAGAATAGCATGGAGTGGAACTAGTGAAGTACAATGTCACATGAAAATACACGCATTAAATATCTTAATATTCTTGAGCCACAATCACTAGTGCTTCTTTATATATTTGTGCTTGTGACTAATGGTGGTGGTGTTGGTCAATACAAAGAAGGGGATGGTATTACTCGAGAGATTGAATACAATTGTCCACTGGCTTGGTATTCTCTCAAATTATGAGTACATGAACACACAGGTTTAATGGGTGGCAAGGATGGAGTTTGTTGACACATTGTTTTTATAAGAAAAGATGGGTGTCAAGTTTATCTTGGGGAACGAAAACCATAGATAGAAAGCTTGGGGATATCCTTCAAATTTTAATTCTGAAAGTTAGTGGATGGGATTGCAATTCTTTAGGATCTTATTGTTCATAATTTATAAATAATTTGGTTTTTCTCTACATGGAAGTAGGTATTTGAAAATATCATGTAGTGAAGAAGAAAATTGGAGGGCATCTATAATGTACAACTCTTAAATGGAAATGTGGGAGAAGTATTTTGATTGAGAGATATTCTTTTTGAATTGAAATTCAAACAAGTAAAAGGGTTATAATTGAGTTATGTTTCCCTTTCTTGGCTCAGTTTATTTTGTTGTTGAAGTAACCCACTCTCATGTTTTTGGATATATAGTGTAGATTGACATTCATCTACACACTCGAAATTAATATACAACATGAATGAAGAATGTTTCACTTCGAATTTTGTAATGTTGCTAAATTTTAAAGAAAATGATTGAGATTCATATTTTATTTATTTCTTTCAAATTTTTCATGGCTTTTCTTTCAACCACCAAGAAAACTGAAATGTAAGTGTTCCTAGTATTACTACTCTTTTGGTGCAAGAATGATCTAATATTTCATTCCATCTATTTTTTTCATTATATTTATTGGTATTATCCCCCTTGTGATGTTTCTTTTTCCATATTTCTATGTTTTCTTTTACATATTTGTTTATTTTCATTCCATTACAACTCTCCTTTAGCTCTCTATCACATTGAATTTTCTTCTATTATTTTCCATTTCTTACCACTATTTTATTACATTTATTCTTTTTCTTGACTCTCCTTGCAATATTCTTTCTTTCATTAATTGTATTACTTCACTAAATTAAGAGCCACAAATCATAAAACCCAGTTCTTCATATGAGAAATAGACAATATTTGTTTTAAATACTAATGTAACTTCATTATCTATCGTTAAGAGTATCAAAACCAAAGGGATTAGTATTTTAAGCACTAAAATGTCATCATTATATTAATTATATTAAAAAATCATATTGCTTCATAGGTTGCTTGAAATTATCTAGGTGCATATCTGTAGCAGTTGCAACTTTCCCTATAGTGGATTAATATGGTAGGACGACATTAAGAAATTATGGTTAGTTTAGCAAAAACACTTTCTGCGTCACATTTTGTTAAATATTTTTTACCCTTAAAATTATAAATTAGATTATTAGAGAGAAATTTTGTTAAATCTAAAATTATTATTCTTGAAATTCCCTTTGGAGGATCCTCACATGGAAGTGATGAAAATATTTAGATATCACCTTTGGTGTATTTTCCTAGTTGTTTTGAAGTCAAATTATTAGTAGTGTTGCCATTTTTTCTTCAAAAGAAAACCTTGTCAGGAAACGCCTTGATGCTCCTCACACTCATGGATGGTACCCAAAGAAAAATCATTATTGTTCATTATAATTCCTAACCTCATAGGGAACAAAGTGAGGCATGCAATAAAGGGTGATTCCAAACAAATGTTCATTAACATGCAAGAAAGCAATCATTTAGGAAATTCTTCTTGTCAAATTAGTGGCTAAATTCCTAATTGCACAAAACAAGATGGCTCATCATAGTCTCTTTATTGATGGCCACCCTATCTCCTTGGGGGGCTTGAGTAATATCAAGGGATATTAGGAAGTGTTGGCTTCGTCTTCGGGTGTTGGTATTTTTGAAATCACCAAGGATAATACAAGGGAGTTTTTCATCGACTATACAACAAGGGATATATTCAATGCAACCATGTGACCAAATTAATGATTTTTATTTTTTTCAAACATTCCTTCCAACTCAATGCTTACATAGCTAGCCTAACCCATGCCATGTTGTTGTGACTATGCTTTGGACAAAGTTGAAAATTGATTCAATGGGAACTATTTCATTGTGTAATTTAGGAGTTGTCATAGCTGATGAAGGTTCCTCTCATTTACTTCTGTCTAATTTTTCAATGAAAATTTGGCAACCTCTATCACTTTACTAATCTTAGGAAAATCCAAAGCTACCTTTTTACATTTAAAATTATATTAGTGTGGCAATTTCAAATTTTATATAAAATTTCTTTTTTATTAAATGCCATGCAACTTGGAAATTAACACTTCATGAGTTGTTTGCCTTTTGAACTTGTACTTTTCGTTCTAATGAGGACAAGGGTTTGCTTGATCGATGTTACTTTCCCCTTCTAACAAGGAAAACATTAAGTTCTCAAGTGATTTTGGTATTCTAAAACAGGAATTAGGAATAACAACCCTAATAAAGTCTAGTTGTCGATCCATTGCGAGGCCCTTTTTAAAAGGAAACAACTATTTTTTTTAGTTATATGTGAATTTTCCAATTAATCTTATGCAATAAATAAATACATGTAGACAATTTAACCTTAACCTCCATGTTTTGTTAGTATTGATAGATATCATTGTTTATTCATTTAAAACATCTTAAGCATGAGTGAGCTTAGAAATTACTTTTTGATGTGGGTGAGTTTTAAAAATAATATAACATAAGAATAAAGTACAATACACTACTAGAAATAAAGTATACACTACTAGAAAGAAAGTGAGACAACACCCCTAAAAGAATTTGGAGGGTTCTAATTCCCACTTTCCAAAAAGATAACCAATTTTATTACTAATTACAATGTAAAAAATTATTCTTTTTGAAAATAAATATATAAATATATTCATGTTTATTGTAAAAATTACAAAATTGATAACCAATTTCCATTAAATAATAATTAAAAACCTTATAATAAACAGAAACAAATATAAAAAAAAAAAAAAATATTGTTGAAATATACCCATCCTATATTATAAAATATAAGAAAAACAAATTACACCAAAAAGCTATTACCTTTTTGATAAAGCCAGAATTTTAACATTATTGAATTTAAAAAAAAAACAATGATTTTTTTCCTTTATAAGACATTATATTATAATTATGCATTGAAATATAACTCTAATTCCAACACCACATTTGTCATAAAAATAAATTGAAGTATACCTCTACTTTCAACATTACACTCGTCATAAAAATATGTGAACTAATCATTAAAAAAAGTTTCCATAACATTTACCTTCACAACAACAAAACTGTTATCAATTGTATTCCTCTATAATGCATGTAGTATCTCCTAGGACTTGGATGGAGAAACTTCTAGTTTTGAGCGTGTTATCACCATAAAAATTATACATGAAATATGGGTTTCAGATTTAGCGGGGGACTAAAGCAATGTAGAGATACAACGCGATTTGGAGGACCGGGTTATATCTAGCGGAGAAAGGGAAAATATAGCGGAGGCGCGAAAATAATGGTGACCAAGAACCATAGATCTTGAAGCGGTCCAGACCAATGGCCCAAACACATATCGGGCATCCAAGTAGCGCAAAGGATAATTTTCCAGGGCGGGCCGGGGAAAATTGATCTGGATTATTTTCGGCACGAAATGAGAGCGGAGATATAATAAAGAAATGTAGAGAGATATCGCAGATATTTAATAATATAACATAAATGTATCAGAGATTGATGTAGGAGCATCGCAACTATCAAAGCAAGCGTGGAGCCAGCGCATGTCTTTTTAAACACATGACATATAAGCTTGATGAATTTTTGAATTTTCATTAAAGATGAAGCGCCATATCCTTCAAAGAAACATTTATGAAGGAGCGCCTACTGTATTATATCAGACCTCGAGCTTTATGCTCTTGTCTGAAATAGATAGGAAGGCATTTAATAGATTTAATGTAGTTAGATAGATTTTTTAAGTCTAGATTGGATAGTTTCAGTTTTCGAGAGGGAAAACAGATATAGACACCCTCATTATATCATTGTAATATATGGAAAGCATTCAAAAGAGGAGAGAAAGCAAAGAAATTGTATGTAGAACCCCATGTACAGATTTGAATTAATAGAAGGGAGTCTTTGATTCAATTTCATGGCTAGTTTCTTTTCTCTGTGTATGTTATTTATGTGCTCGTGAATATTTGCTTTCTGGTCATACATTTGCTTGGATATGATGTGTATGTGATTTCATAGTTAAATTTTAAATATGTGAGAGTAAGAAATTAGTTTCAATTGTTTCTCTATTCTGAGCCAAAAGATTCCTACATAGAGTGGAGTGGAATTTGTCCACAAGGAGTGCGTGACTGCAGGGTTCAGATAGAGATAACTTTTGTTCTAAGCTCTCAAGAGTTCAGATTTGGCACCAAAGCCATGCAAGGTGTGCGCAGGCTAGAAGAAGGCTCAGGGTGGCGATTCTGAGAAAAGGGAATTCGGACTGTTGTCGCAGGGGAACACGTAGAGTCGAAGAAGCTTCAACACTTAGTCGTGTTCGAAGATTTGTCCGAAAAGAGTGAGTGAAACAAGTCCTCTTAAAGGTTTGTGAAGCAAGGACAAGCTCAGGAGGAATAGGCCTACAGCTCACTAAGGGAGAATTGCATGGGTGTTGTGGAAAGCTCGAAGGGAAGCTCTACATGTCGGCGAGTGGTTGAACAAAGTTCGCTGAGAGAACACTTAATTCATCTCGCAAGAAATATCAACGGAGGGATGGACGGTTGAAATCTCTTGGAGAGATTCCCTGAAGACCCGAGGACCATTAGATATTGCCAAGCTGCAAGGAGTTTAAGGCGTCAAAATTCAAAGGTTCGAAGCCCAGGAGGAAGTGGAGCCATCGATCTGGAGTCACAGGGACCATCAGATCACATGTGACATCATATATCGGCATATCGCTAGTTGGAGCACCAAGTTGTTGGAACGAGAGTAGTGATATCGTGAAGAGCGATACCCCGATAGACTCTGAGCCGTTGATTGTGCGAGACGCGTGTCAGGAGTTCCTGAGGAGTCGGGAATTGGAGGATCGAGGTCCTCAGGGTCATAGAATGCGTGCATGTTGGATTCACGATTAGTGATATCCCGACGGTGACATGGAAGTGTGGGACCACGTGAACTAGTGGAGTACAGGTGGCATCATATCGGGGATCGGGGAAAGCTAAATCCCGAGTCTAGGAACATCAGGACTCGTGATCCCATGAGTTCCAAAATTATAATAGAAGGATAAAGGGTGGAGAAGTCAAGTCCACACGTGTCTCGAAAAATCGGCCATCCGGGTTCGAAGTTTGGCCATTCAATTTTTCGACGTCGCGAGTAGCGATTTCCGGACAGGGAGAAGTTTTGATAGCAGAGGGGAGTCAACGTTGACTCACATCGGACTGTGGGGAATCGTGAGGTGATAAACACGCGACCATAGGATTCGCGAAATCACGAAGTCTGATTTCCCGATTGTGAAGGGAGGTCAGAAAGGAGTTGTTGTGGGTGAAGAATTCTCGATAGGGAATTAGAGGAGCATTGTTGCTCTTCGGGGCCGAGGTCAGAGAAGGTCCTGGTGGAAGCATGGCGTGCGGGTGGTACATGCCTGTGTCAGAATGGTATCAGAGCAGGAAAATATTTGTTGTCAGTAGCAGAGAGAAGAGAAGACATCATGCCGCCGAGAAGAGAAAGGCAATCACCTGTTCCAGAAGACACGGATGCATGAAGAAGAGGTAGGCCAACAGGAAATCCTGAAATGGAACGATAGATGAGAGATCTCTGAGCAAGGCTTGAGGAGATGGAGACAACACAAAGATGCGGAGCTGGTGCTGGGGAGCTTAGCCATTCCGAAGTTGAAGAAGAAGCTGGACACGAAGAAGAGGTCACAACTGAGGATGCGTCAACAGAAGAGTTGATCAAAGCTATCGCCAGGTTGAGTTCCAAGACCAAAATGGATATTCCAGCTTATGAAGGAAGCCTGGATGCAGAAGAGTTGTTGGACTGGATCAGAGCTCTTGACACCTACTTCAATTATGAAGATATCGAAGAGGATAAAAAGGTAAGTCATGTTGTCACTAAGTTGAAAGGACATGAAACATTATGGTGGGACGAGCTACAGGCGGATAGACGTTCCAAAGGAAAACAAAAGATTAAAAGTTGAGATCGGATGATGGCAAAGATGAAAGCGAAGTTCATCCCGAGGGATTATCGGATCACATTGTTCAGGAGGATGCAGAACCTGAGGTAGAAGTTGATGACGGTGAAGGAATACACCGAAGAGTTTTACAAGCTCAATATCAGAGCAGGTCATCGGGAGAGTGATGATGAGACGGTAGACAGATATATAAATGGTCTGAGATATGACATTCAGGATGAATTAAGCATGGCAACTATCAGGACAATTGAGGATGCTTACCAGATGGCTCTGAAAGCCGAGGAGAAGCTGAGCCGTAAGAAGGGACAGCAAGGGTGAGGCAGAAGTCAGCCCAGAGGCAAGGCAGTTGCCCAAGAAAGAACTCAGAAGCCCAAGGAGGAATGGAAGCAACCTCAGGGTAAAATTGAGAGAGGTGGAACCTCACAGCGAGGACAACAATATGCTGAGCCGAGGAGACAACATACAGATTAGGGTGGCGGATATACCGATGCAAATACTTTTCCTCATTCTAGAGGTCGAGGTAGAGGAAGAGGAGGAGTAGTCACATGTTTTACGTGTGGGAAGAATGGGCACAAGTATTTTGAGTGTCCAAAGAAAAAGAAGGATGTAGGAGAAGCTCACATCACAGAAGCGCAGAGGCGTGATGTCAAGAACGAAGATGTAGACAGTAGAAGATCGTTTGGGATGCAAAAATTCCTTTTGACACCCGAGAAGGAGGTGGAGGACATAGCTCAGAGAACCAGACTGTTCAGAATCACGTGCAAAACCAAGGGTTGGAAGTTCAAGGTTATCATGGACAGCAGAAGCACCGACAATCTTGTTTCAACCGATATGGTGGAGAAATTGGAGCTGGAGATGACTGATCACCCGAGTCCATACAAAGTATCATGGCTACAAAAGGGACATCAGGTAAGTGTCACTAAACAATGTTTAGTTGATTTCAAAATGGGTGAATATAAGGATAAAGTCCTATGTGATGTTATTCCCATGGATGTCTGTCATGTATTGTTAGATAAACCATGGAAATATGACAGAAATGTGGTTCATGACGGAAGGATGAACACATACACCTTAGAGAAGGATGGGAGAACACATAGATTTCTTCCGATAAAGGACAAGGAGATGAAACTGGAAGTGAGAAATACAATACTTCTCATGAGTGGGAAGGAGCTTCTCACAGAGATGGAGAAGAAGGAAGATCCACAATTCTTTGTGGTCAGGAAGCCGAAGATTGTCATGACTAGCACAAGGGTGGATGACTTGCCAGATGAGATTCAGGAACTGCTGGGAGAGTTCGCTGACATCATCGTGGATGAATTACCTCATTCGTTTCCACCGATGAGGAGTGTGAGTCACCACATAGATCTCATACCAGGAGCAAGTTTACCGAATAAGGCTGCGTACAAATTGACACCACAGAAAAATGAAGAGGTCAAAAGGCAGGTCTAGGATTTATTGGACAAAGGACTGGGTAGGGAGAGTCTAAGTCCGTGTGTTGTTCCGACAGTGCTTAGTCCAAAGAAGGATGGAGGCTGGAGGATGTGTACAGACTCTAGAGCGATAAAAAAAATCACCATCAGGTACAGATTTCCACTGCCGAGAATGGATGATCTGATGGATTGCCCGAGTGGGGAAAATTATTTTTCAAAGATTGATCTGAAAAGCGGATATCATCAGATTTGCATGAGAGAAGGTGATGAATGGAAAACAACATTCAAGATAAACGAAGGTTTGTACGAATGGTTGGTCATGCCGTTTGGTTTGACAAACACACCGAGCACATTCATGAGGCTAATGAATGAAGTCCTAAAGGAATTCATCGGGAAGTTTGTAGTCATATATCTGGATGATATATTGATCTACAGTAAGACGAAGGCTAAACATTTGAAGCATTTGGCCATTGTGATGAGAAGACTACATCAAGAGAAGTTGTTGATCAATATGAAGAAGTCCTCATTCATGAAGACAGAGCTCATTTATTTGGGTTTTGTTATCTCAGCGAATGATTTGAAGATGGATCCTGAGAAGGTAGAAGTGATCAAGAATTGGCCATCACCGAGAAATGTTTTCAAGGTGAGAAGTTTCCATGATTTGGCTAGTTTCTACCGAAAATTCATCAGGAATTTCAGTGGAGTTAGCGCCGCGATGATGGACACAGTGAAGAAGCGCCATACGAATTTTCACTGGACAACAGAGGCTAAGAAGAGCTTCAATCTGTTGAAGCGGAAGATCACAGAGAAACCAATTCTGGTGTTGCCAGATTTCCAGAAGACATTTCAGGTGAAATGTGATGCCAGCGGATATGCCATAGGAGCAGTCTTGAGTCAGGAAGACAGGTCGGTTGCATATTACAGTGAGAAGTTGGATGACGCAAAGCTGAAATACTCCACATATGATAAATAATTGTATGCCATCATACAGGCATTAAAGAAGTGGAGGCATTATTTAATCCCGAAAGAATTTGTATTGTACAACGATAATCATGCATTGCAGTTTGTGAGTCAATAGGAGAAGTTGAATCAGAAGCATGCAAAATGGGTTGAGTATATGCAGAATTTCATATTTGTAATTAAACACATTTTGGGGACTGCTAAAAAAGTGGTTGATTCTTTGAGCAGGAAATGTTTGTTGTTGCAGGAGTTCCGAGTAAAGACATTAGGTTTTGAAAATCTCAGAGATATGTATGCAAGAGATATGGATTTTGCAGAGGCATACAAGGCAGCTGAGAATCCAGTTCTCAAGGATCGGAGTCCGTGGATAGACTACATGATCCAGGAGGGATTGTTGTTCAGAGGCAATCAACTGTGCATTCCGAATTGCTCCATGAGGGAGAACTTGTTGAAAGAGAAGCACAGTGGAGGATTAGCAGGTCATTTTGGACATGACAAAACATTCGCGAAGCTGAGAGAATCGTATTTTTGGCCGGGCATGCGAGGAGATGTCAAAAGGTTTGTTGACAAGTGTCAAATTTGTTAGCATTCGAAGGGCCGGAAGCAAAATGCAGGGTTTTCTCAGCCATTTCCCATACCCGAGAGGCCATGGGAGGCGATTAGCATGGATTTTGTATTGGGATTGCCGAGGACACAAAGAGGGGTTGATTCCATCTTTGTGGTGGTAGACAGGTTTTCGAAGATGGCACATTTTATTTTGTGTCAAAAGACCAGTGATGCGACCCACATCGCAAACTTGTTTTTCAAATAAATTGTTAGACTCCATGGATTGCTGAGAAGCATAGTCTCGGACAAGGATACCAAATTCATAGGTCATTTTTGGAGGACACTATGGAATAAGCTAGGGACTAATTTGGCATTTAGTTCAACATACCATCTGCAGACAGACGGATATACCGAGGTGGTCAACAGAAGTCTTGGCGACTTGCTGAGGAGCTTGGTGACAGAACACCATAGCAGCTAGGACAACATATTTCCATAGGTAGAGTTTGCATACAACGATTCTGTGAACCAGAGTACAGGAAAAAGCCCATTCCAGATTATGTATGGGACACAACTGAGGGGAGTTTCTGAACTCATGGAGTCAGGACAGAATGCTATTAGCAGCGCTAGCGCTGAGGAATTCGATGAGGCGATGAAGGAACTTCACGGCAGGGTGAAGCAACGATTGATGGATTCAAATCAGGAATACAAACGCAGAGCAGATCAGCATCGGAGACAACTTCAGTTTGAAGTTGGTGATCTGGTTCTGGTGCACTTGAGGAAAGAAAGGTTCCCCAGGGGAACATATAATAAGCTCAAAATGAAGAAAATCGGACCCTGTAAATTCTTGAAGAAATTCGGAGAAAACGCTTATGAGATTGAGTTGTCGGATGGCATCGGGATATCTCCGATATTTAATGTTTCGGATTTATACCCATATAGGGCTGGAGGAGAAGAAACTAGAACTAAGGAACCAGTGATCCAGTGGCAGAAGAAATTACCAGTAGCAGAAAAGCCGCAGATGGAGTACATACTAGATAAGCGAGTAGGTAAAAAGACCAGGCGAAAGCAGTATTTTGAGTACCTGGTCAAATGGAAGAATCACCGAGTCGAGGATGCTAGCTGGTAAAATGAAGCAGTGATACATAAGCATGCACAGACCGTGCAGGAGCCCGTGAAATCTTTCAAGCCAGGGAGTATGATGCAGGAGCATCGCGACTATCAAAGCAAGCGTGGAGCCAGCGCATGTGTTTTTAAACAAATGACATATAAGATTAATGACTTTTTGAATTTTCATTAAAGATGAAGCACCATATCCTTCAAAGAAACATTTATGAAGGAGCACCTATGGTATTATATCAGACCTCGAGCTTTACGCTCTTGTCTGAAATATATAGGTAGGCATTTAATAGATTTAATGTAGGTAGATAGATTTTTTAAGTCTAGATTAGATAGTTTCAGTTTTCGAGAGGGAAAATGGATATAGACACCCTCATTGTATCATTGTAATATATGGAAAGCATTCAGAAGAGGAGAGCAAGAAGAGAAATTGTATGTAGAACCCCATGTACAGATTTGAATTAATAGAGGGGAGTCTTTGATTCAATTTCATGGCTGGTTTCTTTTCTCTGTGTATGTTGTTTATGTGCTCGTGAATGTTTGCTTTCTGGTCATACATTTTCTTCGATATGCTGTGTATGTGATTTCATAGTTAAATTTGAAATCTGTGAGAGTAAGAAATTAGTTTCAATTGTTTCTCTATTCTGAGCCAAAATATTCCTGCATAGAGTGTAGTGGAATTTGTCCGCAAGGAGTGCATGACTGCAGGGTTCATATAGAGATAAATTTTGTTCTAAGCTCTCAAGAGTGCACATTTGGCACCAAAGCCATGCAAGGCGTACGCAGGATAGAAGAAGGCTCAGGGCTGCAATTCTGAGAAAAGGGAATTCGGACTGTTGTCGCAGGGGAACGCGCAGAGTCGAAGAAGCTTCAACACTTAGTCATGTTCGAAGATTTGTCTGCAAAGAGTGAGTGCAACAAGTCCTCTTAAAGGCTTGTGAAGCGAGGACAAGCTCATGAGGAATAGGCCTACAGTTCACTAAGGGATAATTGCAGGGGTGTTGTGGAAAGCAAGAAGGGAAGCTCTACAGGTCGGCGAGTGGTTGAACAAAGTTTGCTGAGAGAGCGCTTAATTCATCTCGCAAGAAATATCAACGGAGGGATGGACGGTTGAAATCTCCTGGAGAGATTCCCTGAAGACCCGAGGACCGTTAGATTTTGCCAAGCTGCAAGGAGTTTAAGGCATCAACATTCAAAGGTTCGAAGCCCAAGAGGAAGTGGAGCCGTCGATCTGGAGTCACAGGGACCGTCAGATCACATGTGACATCGCATATCGGCATATCGCTAGTTGGAGCACCAAGTTGCTGGAACGAGAGTAACGATATCGAGAAGAGCGATACCCCGATAGACTCTGAGCCATTGATTGTGCGAGACGCGTGTCAGGAGATACCAAGGAGTCAGGAATTGGAGGATCGGGGTCCTCAGGGTCAGAGAATGCATGCATGTTGGATTCGTGATTAGCGATATCCCGACAGTGACATGGCAGTGTGGGACCATGTGAACTAGTGGAGTACAGGTGGCATCATATCGGGGATCGGGGAAAGCTAAATCCTGAGTCCAGGAACATCAGGACTCACGATCCCGCGAGTTCCAAAATTCCAATAGAAGGATAAAGGGTGGAGAAGTCAAGTCCACACGTGTCTCAAAAAATCGGTCATCGGGGTTCGGAGTTTTGCCATTCAATTTGTCGACGTCGTGAGTAGCGATTTCCTGACAGGGAGAAGTTCCAATAGCAGAGGGGAGTCAACATTGACTCGCATCGAACTTCGGGGAATCGTGAGGTGAGAAACACGCGACCATAGGATTCGCGAAATCGCGAAGTCCGATTTCCTGATTGTGAAGGGAGGTCAGAAAGGAGTTGTTGTGGGTGAAGAATTCCCGATAGCAAATTAGAGGAGCATTGTCGCACTTCAGGGCCAAGGTCAGAGAAGGTCCTGGTGGAAGCGGGGCGCGCGGGTGGTGCATGCCTGCGTCAAAGATGCAACCATAAACACAGATATATAGTAATACACAATTTGTATTAATGAAATAAATGTATAGAGACTGTAAAAATATAGAGTGAAAGACTCGCTAGAATGGTGGCAGCTTATCTCTGAGAAGAGATGTGATGGCTACTCGCATTCTCAAGAAGATGATTACAATGAGGCTCTGAATTCATTTTTACAATAAGAAGGAATTCCAAAATCCCTCGACATACAAAAACCTAACCCTAGGAGATGAAGCGCCAAAAGTCATGTGGGCCCCATTTGGGTAAGTTTGTACATCAACTTTTTGGGGTCGTAAATTTTGCATATGATCTCCCTTTTAGGCATATGATAGCCCATTGGAAATTTATCATTGAGGAGATTCATTTTAGGAGAAATATTGAAGGAACTTTTATATTGCAAACCTCTCTTTCCAAAAACAATCTTTTAGGGCCTCAAAATGGCCCCAAAAGTTAAAAACTGCTAAAAATAATAAATTACCAAAATTGTTGGAAAACTATTTTGAGCCAGTTGGAAAAGGTGGATGACCACCGATACCCACCTAGATCAATCCACCCTCCTTAGGAAGAAATGGTCTCCCTTACATTGAGTGCTCAGGGGAGAAGAACAAATGTTTGTTGAATATGAATCTTGGTGAGTTGCTTGCCTTGCTGAAGATGTCATGCTACTCAGTTTGTGGAAGTCTGTCAAGGACCTGTTGAGGATGATTTTGTTCAACAAGTCGAGAGGACGGTGTGAAGAAGGAATCTTTGTGCTTTGCTGCAACCTTGTCAACCTGCTTTTGTTGGATAAACGGTGCTTGTGGTGAGGCTGTAGTGGTTGTAGTGTCTTTCTATTCCCCTTTTGAACAGATTGTGAAGAAGCTAAATTTTGCAGTATCAGATACTACCTTGTGGCACTTTTTTGGTGGAACAATAGTCGGAACTACCTTTGGTATTCTGTAGAGATGAACCCCAAGAGAAATAATGACACTGTAGGGTCGAGACTCATAAACAACATGGCGCTTCCACATATATGGTTGGCCCAAGAGAACATCACAGACATCCAGTGGGGCAACATCACATAATACCTCATCCTTGAAGGGTTGGATTTCATATGAAAATCAACACTGTTGGTTGACACGAAGATCTCGTCCTTGGCGAAGCCACCCTATGTTGTATGGTTGCGGGTGTGGCGTTGTCAACAATCCAGACTATTTGATCACCTCTGTTGAGATGAGGTTCTTTTGGATTCCACTATCAACAATAAAATGTAGTGGGGTCCCCTTCACCCACATTAGTGAATGAAAAAGGTCCTCCCCCTCTTTAGGGTCTGTTGGTTCTTCTAATTTAATTGTTGTGGTCGTGACAATAGTAGTGGGGTCTATGTCGATGATGTGTCTTTTACCATTATTTTCAAAATTAGTTTCTAAATCAAGGTTTGGCTCCTTGTCTTTGATATCGACCACCAATGATGTTTTTGAGAGACATTCATCAGTGTTGTGCCAGGGGATTTTGTGGAAATTGCACCATTTTTCAGTGTCCTGCATTGTCTTCCCACGACCCTTCTTTTCCTGTGGCTTGGACTGGTTTTTGAGAGACTATTTGTTAGGGTTGTCTTTGTCATACTTTGGTTATTGTGGATTTACAGAACCAAAATACCGTTTGTTCAAGTGCTTAAATTTCTTCTCAATTTTAAGAGGATATCGTTACACAACACTGATTGATGAGATCTTTAGAAAATCCATTTCAGTTTGGATGTATCTATGTAGAGCCCCATGGTATTTCAGAACCAAATGTCGTTCGGAGTCTTTGATAAATAGATTGGTGTGAAAGGTATGGAAGGTATTGGTGAACTCCATAACTTCTTGTCCCCTCTCTTGTCATAGTATAGTCCATCTCATGTACTGGTCCTCATAGTTTCCAACAGGGTAATATTGTTCCTTTACCGCATCCACAAAACAATCCAAGTGGGCTCAGCCCCATATATTCCAGACTCCTCTGTGGAACTTTGCTCCCAGTAAGTTTCCCACCAATGTTTGACACGAGGGAGATATTTAAGGAGTGTGAAGGTGGTCTTTTCTCTATCGAAAAAATTGTGAATAGAGAAATAACCTTCTAGCATATTTAACTATTTGTCTAGGGCTTCTACATATATTTGTCCTTCAAATACAAGAATATCAAAATTAACGTGTACCTTGAAAGGAAAGGTGCTTCTAAAGTGGTTTCTTGATGAATATGAGCATGTTTCTATCGGCAGGCATTGAAGGATGCGGGAAAAATTCTCCACCATTTTGTCCCTCTGTCGTGTGAGATCTTTTTCAAGCAACAGACTGATAGGATCGTCTACTCCATCGTTTCTATTTTCTTCCTCCATTAAGGGTTTCTTGGGCATGAAAGAGTGATTTTTATCAAGAGAGACAAGATTAGAACCAACTTTCTATACTCGGACCTCGTCGGGGACATGCACTGAAAAATGATCAAAAGAATCCTGCTCTGATACCACTGATCCAGATTATTTTCAGCAGGAAATGAGAGCGGAGATATAATAAATAAATGCAGGGAGATATTGCAAATATTCAATAACATAACATAAATGTATCAGGTATACAACCATAAACACATATATACAGTAATACATGATTTCTATTAATTAAATAAATGTACAGAGACAATAAAAATATAGAGTGAAAGACTCGTTAGAATGGTGGCAGCTTATCTCTAAGAAGAGATTTGACAGCTACTTGCATTCGTAAGAAGATGATTACAATGAGGATCTGAAGGAATTTTTACAATAAGCAATAATTCCAAAATCCATCAACATACAAAAACCTAACCCTAGGAGATGAAGCGCCAAAAGTCATCTGGGCCCCGTTTTGGTAAGTTAGTACATCAAATTCCCGGGGTCATAACTTTTGCATATGATCTTCGTTTTAGGTGTATGATATCCTGTTGGAAAGGTATCATTGAGGAGATTCATTTTATGTGAAATAAGAAAAGAACTTTCATATTGAAAACCTATTTTCTAAAAAAAACATCTTTTAGCACCTCAAAATGGCCCCAGAAGTTAAAAACTGTTAAAAATACTAAATTACCAAAATTGCCACAAAACTGTTTTGAGCCAGTAGGAAAAGGTTGGTGTCCACTGATATCCACCTAGATAAAAAATACCATGGTTTCATTTCATGGATGCGTGGCACCCTCAGAGGTACATTAGGGTGAAAAGCAGGTTATTCAAAACCAGTTTTTCCAACCCCCGATATCAAAAGTTGTAAAGACCCAGGGACCATATATTTTGGTGTGGCCCAGATCAATGGCTCAGACACATACCAAGCATCCAAGTAGCGTGAAGGATAATTTTCGAGGGTGGTCCAGGGAAAATGCGACGGTTTCAAAACATGGACACGCGACACCCCCTAAATCATATCGGAGGGAAAAGCGGGTGAGGGCAAAGCCGCTCAACCACACCACGATGTCATGTGTTGAAAAATCATTCGATATGTGTCACTTCCATAGATCATGTATGAAATGGGAAGAACTAACAACTTATACAGTCACATCAGTACCCTTTCTTAGGTACATTACGTTGTGTAGTGTCAGTAAGAGCCACTAGAAGGATGGTCCAAAGGTTCATCATTTGAAGCTGACAACCAAGTATGATGAGCCGTATCTCAGACAGTTATTGTCATCAGAAATATATGATTAAACACTTGATGACCATTGCCCTGAAAAATATAAATAAATTTATCATGTTTTGGTGCAATTGACATTTCATTCTGAATGAAGTAATTATAAAGATTAGGGAGACAAGTTTGAGGTTTTTTCTATGAAATGGGGAAAATAGATAAAGCTAGTGAAAATGCCCCTGGCGAGCCACGGTTTTCGACTAATATGATAAATTCATCCATGAGTAAGATAGAAAGGTCAATTGCATGGATATTAGCAACAAAATTCCATACAGATCCTGCTACAGAAATAGAACCATAAGTCATAATAAATCCCATCATGAGGGATTTAATCATTAATGGGAGTGATAGGAGACCAGTGAAGAGGATGCAGACCAAGTGACATGAAACAATGATCAGAGCTAAGGAGGTCGAGAGTGTCTAGGAAAACTAACTAGTTTGGTTAAGTTCTCTAAAGGAGGAAATTTCCAAGCCAAAATAAGTTCTAAAGAAAAATTGAGTACACTTCAGAAAGTTTTGAACATGTGGCATTCAATGAGAAAACCTAGGATATCCCAGCCTTTTTATAGCGCTCCTTATAAAGTAAGAGAATAGTCACTATGCATTACCCCTTATTATAACCGATGTCTATCATCAAAATTGTGGGGAATTTTAGTCGTTTTGAATCCCACTTGTAAATCCTCTATGTATATGATCCCAAGAATAAAGAAAGCATGGAGAAAAGAGGAGCTTTCCCTTTGAGAAAGAATACTTTGTAAATTTTTGGATCTTAAATGAATATAAAAATGTAGAAGTGAATTTTTGAACTGTTTATGAAAAAATTCTAATTGGATGTGATATGAGTTATGTCTTCTTTCGCAGTATGTATTCCTATGATATTTTATTTCATTTACACTTTTCTCTGTTTAAATGGGAGATTTAAAGGCCCGGAATTCATCATTTGATGCTCTTGGATTAGGCAATTTAAACTGTGTATGTTTCTTCTTAGCTAATTCAGAATTCATTCTCGTAATGCTCTGATGCAGTTATATGTTTCCCTTTTCCTCTATTGCCATGCAAATTCAATTTAAAATCAGACTAATTTCCTCATTTATCCTTTTTCCTCTTGATAGTTTCAATGATTTGTCAATGCATTGTTCATTTCTGAATCCATAGCCCAAATGTCACCTTCATTTCTTCAGCCATTTCATGAAAACCCCAAACAAAACAAAATCTAGCCACTGATTTCCAAAGAAATATCAAGTGACATGAGAGAGACATCTCTGAGTTGAGAAAGCTAGTGCTTCAGCTCTATATTAGGTTGAAATAGTTACCTCTGTCATTTTTCTATTTAGCCGGACAAAATTTACAGAGTTCTAACAGAGCGTAAATTTTCAACGAACTAAAACTCAACACATTTACAGGTATTTTAACAAGGATGTAGACCTGTTATCCAAGGAATCCCTAATTTTGGATGAGGATGGACTATATTTTGCAGGGGTTAATGTAGATGGACCATAAATTTTTGAAAGAATTCTTATTTTATAAAGCATTCAGTTACAAGCATGATTTTTTTTTTTTTTTGGGTCTAGTTGATATTGGCACAAAAAATTAGAGAAGATTTATATGTAAGGCTTGAATATTTTGTGACTTTGGGAGATTGTAAATAGATTGTAAATAAGTTCTATTTTTAGGAGTGTTGGCAACGTTGTTTTCATAAGATGTTTAGGTAAAAGAACTTTTATATTACACTAATATAAGACTTTTTTCTTATTGAAAAAAAAAATATCTTATTACTTTAGCTGTCTTTCTTACTCTCAAATATTTAAAACAATGGGTATGAACAAAACTTATAGAAATTAATCACATACAAAATATTAAATTAAAATATATTTTAAGTATACAAAATGAGAAGAATCAATATGGGAACAAATTTGTGCAATTATTATGAAGCACAACTCAGACAAAAACTAAACCATCATCGCAAGGGATAAAGAAATAACAGAAAGGAATGATTGTTGAAAGGAAAGGAATCCAGTTTCCAGGTCTTCTCTGAAACTAGGGGTTCATGGGGATTTTGAGATCAAATAAATGGAAATAATAATAAATGTACCCGTAATTGAAGCCCCGTGATTATTGAGAGAGGGAATTGATCTCCATGTTGAACAGATCTGGTACATCCTCAATTTCTTGGATGTTCATTTTCTCCAAAGGTTAATCTAAATCCATATGCCCCAAGTCTAGACCAGCTTCCTCCTCTATCAAAATAGACATGATTCACACATCCAACCACACACAGACTCAGAGACAAAACCCCATGGAGAATCATACACCCAATCATAGAGGCACATCATACCATGGATAGAGGAGGAAGGAGGACATAAATGCTTAAATTGTTTCAGAATAGAGATATATGTATCCTTCGTTTCAACGGATAGATGATTTCTACCTTTTCCAGCCTCTCTTGAAATATCCATTAGTAGATATGACAAATTTGCTCTCTCCCTTCAATGAATTACAACTTCCTCGAATCTCCACCTCTCTAACGAAAAGATAAATGCAAAAATTAGATGAGTCTAACAAAAGGGTAAATTCAAACATAGATAGTGTGTATGTTCTAATAGAAGTATTAATCCAAAAAGAAGATGAGTTAGCTGGTAAATCCAAAATAGGGCTTTCATGCATTTTTTTCGCACTACTCTAAATATTCTATGAAATGATTATTTTTCGACAATATTTTCTCGACAAATTTGTCTCAAATCTAGAAACCATTTCATAGAACAGTTAGACATTTCCCTTTTATTTATGATTTATGTTTTTTTATGATTTATATTCATTCTTTTTTCTAAGTGTTTAGCCCTGATTTGTCATGGGTTTGTATTTTTTTTTTTTTTACAGCATCACATATTCAAAAGCAAGTGTTGATAAAACAGGATGATAAATGGATGTGTCTGTGAAAATAGACTTCCAACATGTGCACAGTGTTTCAATGATATCTATTTTTTTGTTTTCTGCTACGTTTTTAATTCACCTCTTATTATATCAATTTCAATTCTTTACTTTTGTATGTGCTCTGTTTTCATGATCCAACGACATGTTTACTTGAATCTTATTTGGGGATAATAATGCTCATTTTTAGTCTTGTGAAATTTTTGTGGATGATTGATAACAAACTTTGATTATAGGGATTTGGTCTCCTAGCATGAGCATTGTTTCACTCTTCTACATGAGTGGATGAATGAGAACAAACTTTGATTACATTGATTTGGTATCCTAGCATGAGTAGTGTCGCACTCATCTTACTCTCTCTCTCTCCCTCACCCTATTCCACTATCTCTCTTTCTCCCCCTCCCCCTTCCTTCTCTATCTCACTAACCCTTCTCTCTCTCTCTGTGTGTGTCTCTCTCTCTCTCTCTCTCTCTACCCTCTCCCTCTCCCT